>PVIH01026937.1:0-17861 GCA_004025045.1 Sigmodon hispidus | reverse complement strand
CTAGTTCTTTGATTTTATTTTATAGTTATTCAGCTGTTCTACACACTTCATTACCCCACTTATGACATTTACTTGCTTATAGTATCTTTGGATGACAATAATTTAAATTTTATCACACTCAAATGTATTAATTTTATTTTGGCTTATGAGTTCTGTCATAACTAAGAAATATTTTTCTGCTCAGAGCTTGAAAATTTACCGTCCCAGCTCAAAAAGTTTTGTAGTTTCACATACACAAGACTAATGCAAGCTCAAGCCAGATTAAATGCCAGCATTGAGAGGGGAATATAATCTCATCTCTAGCAGAATAGCTTTTGGCAACTATAGTTCCTAAGAGAGAAAGCCTTCTCTAGGGAAAAGCAACTCAATTTATTACCTAATTACAGATGATCCTTTATATGAGTAACATTATATAGACTGAAGAGATTACATTTAGAGATATACATGATATATATACATATACATATACATATGTATATGTAACAACAATTAATGAAGAAAGAGGCAATTAATTTGTAAGAGCAAAAAAGAGCATGTGGGAGGGTACAGTTATATTATAATATCAATAATAAAAGAAAAATAAAAACTTCCTTGGTTCGGCAAGCAGAGGTTCATCTATGCCATAAATCTTGGCAAAGCATTTTCTGTTTTTATTTTTATCTATTGCTTTTTGTTTTCTGTGCATTGACCTTTGTGCATCTTTATGATTTTATTTTCCTGCTTTTTTTAAAATGAAATTTGTTATCATTTTACTAGATTATTTACAGAAGACCTTATTTAACAATCTAGAAACTTTTATATCTTTAATGTAAGCAATAAAGGAATAATTGTCTCATATAATTAGCTACATGTCACAAATTATAATGTACTTATTTCATTTTCTTTCAATTAAAATTTGTTCTAAAATTCTGTATAATTTCTTTTTCAAAAAAAATAAGTTATTTAAAAGTAGGTCCCAAGTACCTAGGAACTTCCCATTCAATTATCTCTCTGTTAATTATTTTTAGTTTAATTCCAATTTAGTCTTGGAACTTTGTATGAGTTAAATATTGATTGCATTTATCGAGGTCTGTAGTATTGTTCAGAATACAGTCTTTCTTGGAGATTAATGTGTACTTGTAAACAACATGTGTTTTCTAACTGTTGGGGAGATGGCTTTAAAAACAAATCAAGTCTAGTCATTTGTCCAAGGATTTTCAAGTCTTGTGTATTACATCTATTCTTAGCCTGCATCTCTAATCAATCAGACAGCATTCCAAATTGTCCATTTATAGTTTTGAATTTACCTGTGTCTATTGTTGAACACAAAGAAAAATAAAAACCCATTAAAGTGGTTACAGCAGTGAGAAAGGTGAAGCCTAACAGAAGGCAGTCATCCAATGAAAAACAGTCAGAGAGATTCTGCTATTATCAGTAACTGTGACAACCCGAAACTAGAAATTACCCAAAACTTTATTTACAAGTAAATGGCTAAATTCTGTATTTGTAAAGGGAGATACTATACATCATCAATAAGTAATAAACTATGAAAACTCAAGACAGCATAAACAAATGTCTTTACTACAATTAAAACAAAATTAGACCAAAAAGAAAACATGAATGAGTAGCCTATGTCTATTATAATTTGGTGGTTGTGTGTGGTTTCTCCCATGTGTAATCATCATACTCAAGAGGCTAAAACCAGAGGATGACCTTAAAGTTCACCTGAACTATATGCCAAGTTCAAGGTTGGCTTAGGCTATATGGTAAGTTCTAGATCAACCTGGGCTACATACTGAGTCCTATGTCAGTGTGAGTTACATTACATTACTTACATAAATTCTATAACACAGAAACTAATCTGTAGTAAATGAAATTATATGTCAGAGATTGCTTTGGGGTAGGTTGGTAAACAAGGAAGCATTCATTGCAAAGACGTAGGAAGAAACTTTAGTGGGTGACATATGTTACTAATAGTCATATTGATGTCTTCATAGGTTTGTGAGCTTTAAGTTGTCCAGATTATTACAATCAAACCTCTCTTGTTTTATTCTGATCCCTGTCCCTGTGCTAAAATAATCTAAATAAAAAATAAAAAACAAAAACAAAACCCAAAAACTTTGAGGAAGAAAAAGTTACCTGATTTAGATCACAATCCAACCCTATGGTTACTAAACCTCCCTGGGAAGGTAAGAGTCTCATCTATCTATCTAATATATTAAAAAAAAAAACTTTAGTTTTCTTGTATGTGAAATTAAGCTCTTTGGGGAAGTTAATCTTTAAGATTCCTTCCAATTCTCAAGCACAAGGACTTTATGAAAATTTACACATAGGACAATGACAAATTTCATTTTCTTAACTTATTTATTTGTTGTATGGGGGCAGTGCATGCCACAGAGTGCATGGGGAGGTCAGAGAACATCTTATCAGAGTCAATTTTTTTCTTTTACTATGTGGGAATCAAAGTCAGGTGTGATGATACATTACATATTTAATAAAAGCAATCTGGAATATCAGGGAATAGATCTACCCACAGTCAAGCCAGGAGGGTCAGAGAGTGGTAATTTATGCCTTTAATCCCAGTAGGGGTAAGCCCAGGAGTGGTGATTTACACCTTTAATCCCATAACTCCAGAGACAGAGATCTTTCTGTGTTTCTGTGAGTTCAAGACCTAACTACCAAATAGTAGTAGCTCACACCTTTAATCTTAACTCTAGAATATGATGCAGAATTGAACCCAGAAGTGAAACAACTGGACGAAGAAGGTATTTAAGGCAGGTATAAGGAGACAGATTTATTCTGTAGAAGTGACAAGGAGTGAGGCTGAGAAAGCTGGAAGATAGCTTTTACCCTGAGAAGTTGGCTGGGTGAGATTTGACTGTGGTCTGCTTCCTCTCTCTGCTATTCTAGCTTTCCCCTGATATCTGACTCTAAATTTTCATTTAATAACAACTAGAATTTGTGTTACAGTCAGGTTGTCAGGATTTGCAGCAAGTACCTTTACCTGCTGAGGTGTCTAGCTGACCCACAGTAACTTTTTTCTATTTTATTTTAGGTAATCTTTTTTTTTTTTTGTATTTAACTCTGACAAAGGCATCAACAACTTGTTTAATCAACTCTAAACAGTCTTGAGAAGAAAAATAAAAGACAAATGAGTCCCGAGACCTGCTCATAGTTTCTGCCAGGGTTCCATTATCAATGTTCTTACCTGCAAAGGAAGTGAGGCATTTTTAATGTCCTTTTAAACAGCATTTGTTTTCATTACGGTGTTTGAGAATTTCACTTTGGAAAAATAGAATGCTTTGTGAGGCTTTGCTACTCCTAAAGTGCAAGCTTCTAATGTGATTAATGTGTGAGTCTTGCTTGAGATGTGACAAATTAGGTTCTGGGCTCTTTAGTGAAGGGCAGTACTATCAGCGGGGAGCATTTTATCATTTGCAATGCTTTCTCCATTGGCAGGGACTCCTAGAGGCATTGTGGACATCAGAGCAAGTTGATTATGCAAATGAAAAGGCACGATTTTAATCTTTGAACAGAAGAGAATAATGAAATGGCATTGACATTGTGGGGTGACAGGAGATGCTGTGAATCACTCTGAATTGAATTGTATTGTGGAAATTTTCAACTAACTTTCTCAAGTGAACATTTCAATCTTGAAACAAAAGAATTTTGAAAGCAAAATTTTTAATTAGAGAATGCCATGACTGCTTTTATTTAATCCAACTTGCCTGCAATTAAAATGTACTTAATTACCTGGACATTGAACACTGTCATGCTAAAACCCAACAAAGAGAGCTATTAAATGTGGAACTTGAGTGATAAAAAATAAACATTATTGCTTCAGCTTGAGGCCATACATGCTGCTTGAGAGTTTAAGAACACAGTCATGAACTACTGAATGACAGAGTAATGCTAAGAAATGTAGCAATGTTCTTCATTGCTGTGAAAATATGGAGAATATATGCACATAAACCCAGATAGTGCTGCCCACTACTCATCCAGGCTATAAAGCTTTTTTAGTGAGTTACTGAATACCATAGTGTAGGCATTTCCTTGCAATTGTGTCTGTGTGTCTAAATAAAGTTTAAATCAGAAAGCATGCAGTAAAAATATAGTATAAAAAATACAAAGTTGCACAGCTGTGTGTGGCACTTAGGATGACAGAGTTTGTAGATCTGGAAATTTCTATGTCCAGTCAGGGAATAAGTGGGGACTGAGAACATTACAGTCCATTGCTCTATTCATAGGTTGCACCAAACTTACATCAACATTTCTTTTCAATAGTAAATTAACCTCAGTTTATTATAATTTGTTATTTTACAAAATCCTTATTTTTATTAAAAATAAGCCCTAATTTCTTTTAATAGCAGAGCTTAAATGCATTGTTTTACTATAAAACATTTTTATAAATTAATTTTCTTCATATAATAAGCAAATTTCTTCCTATTCTTATTTATAAGGTTTTCTCCTATGTAGTCATTATTTTTGAACTATTCTTAAAAGCCCAAGACCCAAATCACACATTACCAAGGCTTCCCCAAGGCAAGGGTCACCAGTGTGATGCGGTCAGGGTCACCACTCATCCCACTGGAGGATGAGACATTAAACAAGACATCTTTCTGGTTATCTCTTGAAGGATTTGAAGGACAAGCCTGAACATCATTCATAATTAACATACTTTGCTTTTAATAAGTAGAGATATACTCTAAGAATATCATGGAAAATATAGACTAGTAAATGGTTATTTCTCATCATTGTCAAGTATATAAATGATTGTATTAAACATACCATTCCATGACTGGTACTATGGTGAGTCTGTCCACATGAACATATGAAGGTGCATTGAGCTACGGCTTAACAGTTCCTATGGCATAACTAGGAATAGGCATTTTTGGAGTCATTATATTGCAAACATACAGTTTTGAGGACATAGCCTGTCACTGACAGACCTTTATGTGATTCTGACTGTGTCCAAATAAAGCCCATCTAGAGAAAAGAAGTTTCTGTGGTTTCTGTTCTCATGTTGCCAAAATGTCTCTCTCTCCTCTCTCATTCATTTTACTGAGAATATTTTCCAGTTAAGTCTTTCCATGGTGAGATGTCATAGGATATTTATACACAGAAAGAAAGAATGAAAGGAAGGAAAGAAAGAAAAGAAAACAAGGAGAGAAACCCAGGCACTATCACATAGTCTCTGTGGGGAACATGGAAATCTTAACTTCTAATAATAGGTTTACAGGTTCAGAAGGCACTGATTGATCCTTGAGTTTAGGAAAATTCTTGCTCATTAACCAATCCTTTCTCCTGTAGCCTGTCACCATAGTTATCATCTATTCAGAATACTTGATGTCTCATTCAGAATTGTTCTTGTCTTCTACCTCCTATCCCTACTAAAACTTATAAGGCTTGAGTCTTTAAAATAAAAAACACTTCTCAAACCCATCTACCTTCACATCCTGGTCCTGTTCTTTTCCAGCAATGGCTTCCTGAAAGAGACAGGGAACCAGTGAGCTCACAACTCTTTGTGAATTAAATTATTATCTGGCTTATTCTTCATTCTCACCAAAGTCATCAGTGCTCTTTTAACTGTAAGGAAAGTTCCTGACACAGAAACAAAAAGCTCTTCTAAAGCTGGAAGAAGAGGACCAAATGAAGAACAAGGGATGAAAATATATTAGATGCCAATGTCCTTGCTACTACCACCTGTGTGGTCTAGTACTATGGCGGGTCTAGTGGGGGTGGTACAGTGCAAAGTTACAGTTATTCCAGCAAGTTTGGAAGAACTAGAGAATCATTAAGGGTAATATCCTCTGTTCTGACAGCTGGGACTTCTCAGAGCACTCCTGAACTGAATGCTTTCATATGCAGTGAGGAAGCTATAAAAAAAACACTAGGAAGGGGTCTAGAGGATGGAGTGGGCCAGGGCTGCCTAGAACTGGAATCAGGACAACACAGCTTTCCTACGGACAGAACACAATGACAAAGTCTGACATCTAAAAGGGACTGCTATATCACCCAGATTGAGCAGAAGGAGAGTCATCCTGTAGAAGTCAGAAAAGACCCCATAACCCTGGGAGGACCACAGGGCTTCTCACTGGCCAAACTCCATATTTAATTGCTTGAGAGGGTTCACATCTTTATATTTCTGTCTGCCTTTTATACTAGTTAATGAGAGAGGGCTATTGATTTCCAAATAAATTTCTGGATTTATCTCTCCTCAATTCTGACAACTTTACTTTTGAGTTCTCTAAGGGTATAACTGTTTAGAATAGTGTTCCCTTGGGAAAAAGACCATTTAAGGAGTATGTAAAAATTCTTTATATCTTTATAACATTTTTCTATAAACTCTAATTTGACTTATGAATATGACTACTGCTATTTTAATTAGTATGAGCATGTTAGATTTTGTGTTCACTTACTTTCAAGCTATTTGCATATTTATTTTACAGTGAATTTATTTTATGTATTTTTGGATCTTTAATCAACAGGATAGTCTCTCCCCCTTAATGAGAATGTTTTCACCATTTTCATTTATTATTCTTAATATGGTTGGCTTTAAACCTACCAGTACGTATTCTTTATATATCCTGCATGTTTATTTCTATTCCACTGTGGTAAGGAACTTAACATGTATTTGTCTTTAGTATAATTCAAGTGTGTAACACATTATTAATTGTAAGCACAAAGCTCAATGGTACATCTCTAGAATGCACTACTCATCTTGAGGTTTTAGAACTTCACATATACTGATTAGAAATTTCACATTTCCTGCTTACTCCACTAATTGGCAAAAATAGGAAGGAGTATAATAAAGTACAATGTGAACCAAGGTCAGAGAAATGAGCTGCAGCAAATTAAGGAAGACCTTGAGTGCCACAGTAGGACTTGGGCTCTGCTCAGCAATAGGGCCATTGATAACTAACAAGACAGGAACAGAGTTTCAGGGTCCAGCAGCTCGTGCAGTCTGATACTTTGTCTGGTAGTTGCCATACGTATACCTGTCTTCTACCCCTTTGCACTGGCTCTCTTCCCAGATTCCTGCCTCTGGTGGTAATTACCTTTCTATTATTGAGTTTCAGTTCTGCCACATTAATTAGAAATGAGTGTTCCATATGCTATGCATAAATACAACAGAACACTGAGCTATTAAAATAGAACCACCCTAAACCTTGTCTGGTAATAAATTAATAAAGGCAATGTACACATTGTATGTAGAATTTGAAGTTCTAAGTAGGGTGTGCTATGTGCATGGAAACATGAAAAAAATAATAAGATCAAGAGGCAGTATTGGTGTTCTGAGGATTCAAGATGTATTTGTATAATTCCCTACTTAGCATAGTAGAGTATATTTCAACTACATGTAGTTTGAAAGTGATTTATTTTATTTTAGTGTGTTGACTGTAGGAATAATCTCCAGATAGCAGTCCACAGAATTGCTGCCTGAATTTGAGACTTGGAGTTCTCATAGATCTATATATATTTTGGGTTTGAAAACCCATAGATAAGCTGTGTTAGTTTCTGGGCATTTGTTCTAGAGAGAATAGGGAGGGAAGGAATTGGAGAAGCCATTCACCAATGAGTTGTTTCTCTTTCTCTGGCTTTCTAAGTCTGGCTTTGGAGGGACGGAAGAAGCAACAGTCTGTTGATCATCACTCCACACCCTCCTGCATCTCAGGGTCAGAAGGTCCCAGGCTTAGCAGTTTGGCAAAAAGCCACACTGAAGGGAAACACTGAGGCTTAAACCTTGAACTTGACACTCTCAAAACTTCTCCAGCTAATTTTCTCATGTTGTTGCCTCATGCAAATTTTGACTTCATGCCTGAAGAATCTCAGTAATAAACACTTTACAGCTATAAAAATTGATTATTCTTATACAGATTAAGGAGGACTTAAGGAACCCTTGGGAAAGGAAAATTTTCACTATTTTGTTCTGAAAAATCCTTTTGTGCAAGGAGTGGTGGTAAGCAGAACTGACTAACTCATTAATCTGTTCAGAAACTTTTCAAACAAACAGCTCTGGAATTTTAGTGCCACAGATACAGGAAATCATTCTCATATCTACCTCTCGGTTTCAATCTCTTAATAAAAATTATATATATGTATTTATGTATACATATACATATAGTGTCTGTTGTGAAGTCATGCATGTTCCTGTGCAAAAATCTTCATGCGTTTATGAATATGTGTAGGTCAGAAAATACCTAACTCCTGGGAATTAGTTCTTTTTTGTCACCTTGTGGGATCCACGAATGCAACTCAGATTGTCAGGCCTGGGTGGTGGTTACCTTTTTCTGATGAGTCATCTTGCCCTCCCTCAAATTCATTCTTTCTGTTTTTATTTTTCTATGTGTGTGTCTATGTAGTGTGTTAATGCATGTGTATGTATGCTCATGTGTAAGGATGCATGTGCGTGTGTGTAGTGTGCATAAAAGCCAGTGTTTGATGTCAATATCTTCCTAGATTGTATTTTACTTTATTATGGAGGCACACACACAGAGGTCACAAATCTGTCTAGTCTACGTATGAAATCTGGTGATCCCTTCTCACGTCCACAGACACTGGGGTTTGGGCAGGCTTTAAAACATCCAGGTGCATGCTTGGAACCCAAACTCTGGCCCACTTGCACAACAAGCATTTTATCTACTTATCACCAGTGTATGCCATCTTCAATATATTTATTATGTTTTTTACTTACTGATCTGTTCATTTATTTAGCCAGGGTCGAGTTACTATGTATCCCAGGCTGACTTCATATTGCTGAGGTTATGGGTGGCTTCTGTCTTTTTTCTTGCTGAGCAAGGTCTTTGTGGATTGTCTTTCTTCCATTCATTTGGAACATGTACTTCTCTGGGAGTTAATCTGAGTAACAGTAGTGCTAATTCTTTAAGCTCTCCAAATCAAGTAAATAAATGTCATCAGTCTTTTAGAAAGTATTCCTGTGAAGAATAAGTTGAAATGTGATAGCACACATAGTAGGTCTTTCTCTTTCCTGTTTTCTTTTTTCAAAGTATCTCTAGCCACAGAATCTCAGGATGATGACAATGCAAACCAGTTTTTTTTTTTCTTCTTTTAGTCAGTGAATCAAACTGAGGCCAGCACAATGAAAGGGATGGAGGAGCCTTGAGTTTCCTGTTGTCAGTGTCCTTTGCTGTAATGGGTCCCCAGCTGACCAGATGGGGATAGGAACTCTGGCATGCGTCACACATATATTTTTATTTTTATCTTTTAATAATTTTAAGTCAAGGTCCTAATATATAACCCTAGATGGCTTACAAGTTGCTATGTAGACCTAGCTGTTCTCACACTCACAGAGATTTGTCTGTCTCTATTGCCCAAATACTAAAATTAAAGACATTGAGCCAGCATGTCTGGTAACATCCCACAGTCTGGGTTTTTATTGCCGTGAAAAGACCCCATGACCATAGAAACTCTTAAAAAGAAAACATTTAATTGATGGTGGCTCACTTACAGTTTCAGAGATTCGGTCCATTATCATCATGATGGGGAGCATGGCAGTATGCTGGCAGATGTGTTGGAGCTGAGAATGCTACATCTTTTTTTTTTTTTTTTAACAATATTGTTTCTTTTATTACTTGAGTGGCCCTGCTTTTGATGCATAAATGTTAGTATCATAATATCATCTTCGTGTTTTTTTCTTTAATGATTATTTAGTGTTCTTTTCTATTTCTTCAGATTAATTTTGGTTCAAAGTCTATTTTTCAGTTAATACCATATCTATTCCTGCTTTCTTCTTGGGCCCATTTACTTGGAATAGGTTTTCTCATTTTTCCATTCAAAGGTGTTGTCTGTCCTTGATGATGAGGTGTGTTTTTTTAATGCAACAGAGAGATGAGTCAGTTTTCTAATCAATCACTTTCTAATCTGTTATTCTATATCTCTCTTTTTTCATTTTTTATTTAAAAATGTTTTTTCCATATATACCACTGCTCACCCTCCCTTCCCTCCTCCTAGTCCCTCCCAGTCCCCCCTCAGCCTCTCCTCATCCCATCCCCCTATCCATTCCCCAAGGAGGGCAAGGAGTCCCAAGGTGGGTCAGTTCAGTCTGGCATCATATCCAGTTGAGGTAGGTTATATTCCCTCATTTGAGTATTAAGGCCAGGCTAGGTATTCCTCTGTAGAAAATGGGCTCCAAGATGCTAGTTTATGCACAGGAACATAGTCTGATCCTATCCCAAGAGGCTCCACAAACTGCCCATGCCATTTGACAGTTGTCAACCTTTGGAGGATTTAGTTTCTTTCCCTGAAGGTTCCACAGTGGCTGTTTCTGATTCAGTGAGACCCAATAGCTCGGGTCAGCCACCTTTGTGGATCTCCTTCTCATGATTCTGATCCCTTTGCTCATATACACTCTCCTCTCTCTCTTTAGCTGAACCAGGAGCTTGACCTGGTACTTAGCTATGAATCTCTGCTTCTGTCTCTATCCATTGCTGGATGGAGGTTCTATAATGACACTTAGGGTGTTCATTCATTTGATTATAGGGAAGTCCTGTTTAGGCCCCCTCTCTACTATTGCTTGGAATCCTAACCAGGAACATCTTGTGGGTTCTTGCAGGTTTCCTTAGCACCAGGGTTTTTTTTTCCAACCCCACAGTGGCTTCCTCTATCAAGGTGGCCACTTTTATTTTTCTCCCTCTTTGTTGCTCTTCTCACTCAACCATCTTCTTCTCTCATGATTTTTTCCCACTTTTCCTTGGTCACTACTCATTATGATCCCAATTTACTCAGGAGATCTTCTGTATTTCCTCTTACCAGTGAGATTCCTGGATGTCTCTCTTAAGTTCCTTCTATTCCCAAGCTGTTTAGGGGTTGAAGTTTGCAGCCTGGATATTCTCTGCTTTTTGTCTAACATCTACTTATGAGTGAGTACATACCATGCCTATCTCTCTAAGCCTGTGTTACCTCACTCAGGAGGATACTCTTCAAATCCATCCATTTGCCTGCAAATTTTAGGATGTCATCTTTTTTTTTTTTTTTTTAATTGCTGAGTATACTCCATTGTGTAGATGTACCACACTTTGTTAATTCATTCTTCAGTTGAGGGGCACCTAGGTTGTTTTCCAGGTTCTTGCTAATATGAATAATGCTGCTACAAACATAGTTGAGTTAATGCCCTTGGGGTAAAAACGCGCATCCTTTGGGTATATACTTAATACAGGCAATAGAAAGTTGGCTGACTATCACACTGAAGGAAGATTGAGCAAAAGAGACCTCCAAGCCTGTGCTCACAATGAAACACTTCTTATAAACCTCCATAATGAGCATGTGCATAATTTTCCGAATGTTAGTACAAAATGGAGCTGGGATGAACAGTACTTGGTCCTACTTCAGAGCCTGCACTGTTGCCCTATGCACAGTGCCATTTTCAATTTATTTACAAGATGAAGACTTCCATAGGCTTCAACATCTCTAGTGGATAGATGGTCAGAAATCTAAAGAAGCAAACTTCACTTAGGTCCTCAGCTTGTTTCAGGAAGGAAGAAGCCCTGCTGCTTCAGAACCCCTGATTACCACACTAAATCTGCAAGATGGGTTCTCTGGGCACCTATTTTCTTGTGTTGCATTTTACAGCATATGCGTTACTATGTTTAAACAGCCATCTGCCATCCAGAGTGAATTCTTGAGGAAATTGCTTTGGACCTAAAAGTATAGCACATGTTTGATCTCAATGTGTATCATATGTTTACAAGCTAGAAGCTTAAAAGAAATAGATGAAAAAAATGGGAGTGAGGTATAACTAGAAAAATGGAAAAACAGAAGCAAAACCAATCAAAAGGAAAAGCTCTACTAATTAAATAAATAAGAGGAACCACTTTAAAAAGTCTATGTTGTCCTTTGCCAGTGGGAACAAGAGAGATAATTAAAGCTGACCAACTAGACAGAGTTAGTCACAAGACTTTATATTGTTATGTTAATGTATATTAGTGTCTGCCCAGCTAAAATTATCCATTTTGAGAAAAGGATAGTTCGAATGTTACGAATAGTAGGCTTACAATCATAGCCTCTTAGTGATGTCCACGTAGCTGAGCCTACTGGCTCAGGTGGGATGCACTTTGCATGGAGGCACACCCCTGGGCGTGGCTATGTAAACCCTGCAGCACTGAGTACGGAAGCACCTCTCTGGACCATGGCTGGACCCGGAAGCACCTGTCTGGACCCATGATGCATACCCGTACACGCCCCTTCCCTTAAAAGCGGTTGCAAGCGTGTGGCCTTGCTAGTGTGTGCTTGCTTTTACACGCGCGGAAGTAACAGTAGAATTTATTTTGTGGTTCTTACCTGAAGAGCTCTGAGATAATCTATTTGTATTTTAAGATAATTTCCTGATATTTTTATAGGCGCATAGAAGTTTGTGGTATTTTTTACAGCTACATAGAAAACTATACGGAGAATTCTAAAACTTCATAATAGAAAATTACAAATGCCTTACCCTCTTGTCCTTTGTCCTAATATTCAGTTCATATCCCAAACCCATCTATGCCTCCCCTGACTATATTTATTTCCCATTCTATTCTTTCTAACCCTTGTCTTTTGAATAGTTCTGACTGTAGTCTCTAGACCACTGCTTCCATTCCCTATAGCTAAACTGGAGTGGAGCATTCCCTCATTTGCCAGGATGGCACTGATAAGTGTCTGTGGGGGAAAAAAACTTGGTTGGATACATGCTACCTAAAGAAAAAAGCTAAGCCTTCAGGACACTCTATTTTTCTATTCTTCACGTGCACTGTGACCCAATACACAGCATTCTGCCCTGCCCCTGTGCCTATGGTAACATTGCCACTCCTGCCTGACACACCTTTTGCCTTCTGGATCATCTCAGTTCATCACCCACTCCCTTCCCTAACCTTCGAATACCTCTGGCTTTTTGCAATACTTATCTCTAGATGTTTAATCTTATGCAATTGTTTTTATTTTTCAGGGTCAACCCCATATGCTACTTTCTCTAGAAAACTTTCTCAAATCTCTTCAATGGAAGTTAGTAGTCTCATTTTGAAACACATTTACTTGTAAATATTGTTTAAGTAACCATCATATACTCTCTTGTCACAAATGCTCCTGTGAACATGTATATTTCCTTTATATAAGCAATTTAAAACAAAAAATGTCTTGCACATCATCATGACTCCACTCTCCACAGGCTAATGTATACACTGTCTGATAAATTATAGCTTAATTAAACTATTGAATTTCCTGAGTTTGGGGAAGATTGCAACCTATTGGCTAGTTTTTTCTTCTAGAACAAATTCTTAGTTTAATGAAAGCTCCTAAGTGCCATGAGGAAGAAATTGCAGTGAGTCTTGGTGGCAGTGAGAACAATTTCTAGCTTTTCACTCATGAGCAGAACAAAAATATCAGTCACTAGAATTCATAAGAGGCCAAAGGGCAATAATTTCAGAGGACTGAATGTTTTGAAGGGAAGGGTAGAATAAATTCTCAAACTGGTACCTTGTCCAGTCCTGGAAATCTGTGTGATGTTGTACCATTAGCCAGAAAGGGAGAACTGTGTCTATTTCTGATCTTCTGCAAGTCTGCCAGCAAACAGATCCAAGCTCCAATAATGTAGTAGAAGGAGCTGGCTTATTTTAGGAAGGAGGGAGGGAAAGAGGAAGAGGAAGAGGAAGAGAGGGGAGAGAGGAAGAGGAGAGATGAGGACTTTAAATTAGGAAGTGTGTCAACGTAATTCATCACAAACGTTCTCGAAGGAAAATATCAAATTTTGTTATTAACAATGGCTCCACCAGGTTTCTTCCTAACCCCACAATGGCTCCCTCTGTTAAGATATCTCTTTAATTGTTCTCCCTCTCTGCCCCTCCTCCAACTCAGCCATTTTGATCTTTCATATTTTCACCTTATCCCCTGCCTTCCAACCCCTCCCATTTACTCACGAGATCTTAGTCATTTCTTCCTCCTAGGGCGATCTATGTGGGTCCTTCTTAGGCTTCTCCTCTTCCCCTAGCTTCTCTGGGGTTATGGGTTGTAGCCCGGTTATTCTTTGCTTTGCATCTAATATCCAATTATTCTGAGTACATACTGTGTTTGTCTTTTCCAGGCTGCATTATGTCACTCAGGGTGATTTTTTTTCTAGTTCCATCCATTTGCCTACAAATTTCAATGATGTCCTTGTTTTTTTTTTTTTTTCTTTGAACAATATTGTACAAACCTATCACATTTTCTTAATCCATTCTTTGGTTGAGGGGTATCTAAGTTCTTTCCAGGATCTTGCTATTCCAAATATTGCTGCTATTAACATAGTTGAACAAGTGTCCTTATGGTATGAATGTGCATCTTTTGGGTATATATTCAAGAGTAGTATTGCTGGGTCTTGAGGTAGGTTGATTTCTAATTTTCTGAGAAAGCATCATACTGATTTTCAGAGTAATTGTGCAAGATTACACTCTCACCAGCAGTGGAGGAGAGTTCCTCTTTCTCCACATTCGTTCCAACATAAACTGACATTTGTGGTTTTGATTTTAGCCACTCTAATAGGTGTCAGATGATATCTCAGAGTTGTTTTGATTTTCATATCCCTGATAGTTGCCCACAAGGCTAACTCCAGCTAAGATTCCTAGCAGTGGCAGAGAGGGTGCCTGAACTAGCCTTCCCTTGTAGTCAGATTGGTAACTACCGTAACTGTCATCACAGTGATTGATGGAAGCAGATGCAGACACCCACAACCAAGCACTTGGCCAAATAGCCCATCACTTGGCCAAATTCCTGGAGTTGAGTTGAAGAAAGGAAGGAGGGATTACAGAAGCAAGGAAAGTCAGGATCATGATGAAGAAAACCAGAGACAGCTGACCTGACCTAGCTGGAGCTCAGGAACTTTGAACTGACAGCTGGGAACCCTGCATGAGACCTAACTAGGTCCTCTAAATGTGGATGACAGTTATGTGGTTTAATCTGTTTGTGGGATCCCTGGCAGTGGGACCAGGACTAACCCTGGGGAATATGAACTGACCTTTTAGAGCCCATTCCTTATGGTGGGATGCCTTACACAGCCTTGATATGGGGGTTGGGAGAGGCGCTTGGTCCTGCCCCACTTGGTGTGCCAGTCTGTGTTGCCTACCCAAGACAGGCATTACCCCTTATGAGGAGTGGACAGGGGGTGGGGTGGAGGACACAAGAGAAGGGGAGGGAGGGGGACAGTGGTGGTTCCGTAAAATGAAAAAAATTAAGTAAAAACAAACAAAACAGTGGTCTCAAATTTGGTAAGAATGAAAAGAAACTGTAGACAAGGTTTCTGGCCTGACCTAGCCCTGAGGTCCAGACCCATTTGAAGCCTTGCTTCCACTTAGCCCCTCTAAATGACTCAGACACTTATATTAATTGCATGCTGCTTGACCTATGGCTCAGACACATTGCTAGCTAGCTCTTTCATCTTAACTGAATCCATTTCCATTCATCTGTCCTGCCACATGGCCCATGGCTTGCCTATTTCTTTAAATTTTGCTTCTTGGGCAGCTGGATTACATCTCCATCTGACTCTGCCCTCCTTCCCCTTTATCTATACTCAGATTTCCCACCTACTTCTAAGATGCCCTGCCATAGACCCAAACAGTCCCTTTATTAATGAATGATATTCACGCCATACAGAAAGACATCCCATATCAGAAACAGGGAATGAAGAGATGGCTCTGAGGTTAAGAGAGCATATTGCTCTTGCTGTAGACCCAAGTTTGGTTTCTAACACCCAAGTTGGACTCACAATTTCTTGTAACTCCAGCTTTAGGGGGCATCTGATGCTGTTGGCCTCCAGGACACTTGTACTCATGTACACACCCACAGACACAGGCACATAATTAAATTTTTTAAAGAATAAAAAGAAACAAACTATAATAAAATAATTTTCCTAAATCTAACAAAATATCTATGAGCCCTATGATAAAATACTAAGCTGCCTTTATGTAAGTCACATGGTGCAGGAGTACCCATGGCCAACATTACTAGTGAATACCAGGGGTATCCATAGCCATCAGTATTAGTGAATACCAGGAGTATCCATGGCCATCAGCACCAGTGAATGTTTGTTAAAACCACTAGAGAATGGGAAATTATGCAAACATGAAATTATTTCAAAAAGATAAATTCAAGTTATCTCCTTTTGTAAATGACTGTAAACCTAGAATACTGACAAATTTTAGCAAAACAGAAGTGATATAAAGTAGCTGGTTAGAAGATAGGCTAACAAAGGCCAATATCTTCTCTTTATGCTAAGCAGTAAAACTTGAAAAGGCAAAGCAGCCCTTTCCCAATACCAAAAACCACTGCAAAACATCTGGGAAAAACTTTAACAATAAAGATTATAAAGAAAACTATAAAATTTTATTTAAAGTTATAAAAATAAGATAGAAAAGTAGAAATTTCAACAATATAAAAAGCAACTGGTTTATATGGAAAGAATAATTAGACTGTTAAGATGCATGAGTAAATAAATATTAATGATGCACAAAAAGCTTATGAACTGATGAGCAAGCGAACTGGAAAATGAGCAGAGTATGTGAAAAGTCACAGAAAACAGAAGTCACAAAGTGACACTGCCTAGATGGCCAGGAATCAGAGGCTGGATAGCCCAGAGACCCAGGATAAAACCAAACATGGCTAGAAATAAAAGCCAATGAAATTATTTCTATAGGTGCCTAGCACAATCATCATCATAGAGGCTTACTTCCTCTAGCAGCTGATGGGATCACATACAGAGACCCGTAGCCAAGCACTAGTCAGAGCCTAGGAAACCCTGCAGAATATGGGGAGGAAGGATTGTAAAAGCCAAGAGGTCAAGGACAAAGGAGAACATGGTCCATAGAATCAATTAATCAAGGTCCACAGGAACTCACAGAGACTGAAGTAACAATCACGGAGCCTGTATAAGTCTGAGCTAGGTCCTCTGCATATATGTTAAGATTGTGTAACTTGGTTTTCCTATGGGACTTTTAACAGTAAAGGTGGGAGGGTGCCTCTGACTCTTTTGCCTGCTCTTGGGACCCATTCCCTCCTACTGGGTTGCCTCTTCTAGATTTGTGTCTAGTCTTATTGTAGCTTGCTATGTTTTGAACTGATAAACATGAATATATATGGCTTGATATCTTGGGAGGCCTGCTCTTTTCTGAAGGGAAATGAAGAAGTGGATCTGCTAAAGAGGGGAAGTAATGGGGAGGGGGAGCTGGGATCAGGATATATTGTCAGAGAAGAATTTAAAAAAAAAAGGAAAAACAACTTCTAAAGGTAATTTTTGTGTTTTCCTAATGATTCCTGATATCTATCATCTTACCATATGTTCATTGGCTGTTCACACTCCTTCTGTAAGCTATCTATTGAAGAAAAATGATTTTAAAAGTATAAAACTGGCTTCCGGTTCCGCCACCGGGACCGGTGCTCTCTGCAGCGTCCCAGCGCCACTGGAGCAGGGGCAGCTGAACTCTGCACCTGGCCACACACACAGCTCCTGCTGCTGAGGGAACCTGCAAGGCTCCCCACTACGACCCCGAACTGAGTGAACTGAGCAAACCAACTGCAGGGGTCTCTGAGGGGTGGATTCGAACCCTGACCAGAGGTGAGGAGGGTTCGGCAGGCCTCAGCGCCTGTATCCTGGCCTGGGAGGGAGAGTTGAGCTCCCATTGCTTCCGGTTCCGCCACCGGGACCGGTGCTCTCTGCAGCGTCCCAGCACACTCTGGAGCAGGGGCAGCTGAACTCTGCACCTGGCCACACCCACAGCTCCTGCTGCTGAGGGAATCTGCAAGGCTCCCCACTACGACCCCGAACTGAGCGAACCAACAACTGCAGGGGTCTCTGAAAGACAGAATCAAACCCTGACCAGAGAGGTGACAGGAGACACACAAACCCAAGTGCCACAACTGACCAGGAC
>PVIH01026936.1:0-17862 GCA_004025045.1 Sigmodon hispidus | reverse complement strand
TTCTGAGTCTCCTGGCACCTTTTAATCCAGATGGCAAAGTTTGTATCTGCACTATCTAATTTTTGTCCTGCAAAAGTGTCTAAAGCAGAAGCATAGTCTTTTTCATGGTATTCACACATGCCCTTCCTTAGGATAGCAGAAGGGTTATTTGGATTGAGCTCAAGAGACTTCTTTACATCAGCAATACCATCACAGTATTTTCCAAGAAGAATGTGACAATAAGCTCTCTGACAGTAATACTGTGCATCCTCTGGATTCTGTTCCAAAGCCTTAGTCAGCTCCGCTGGGATATTGCAGGTCCTGCTGCAGCAGCCGCCATCCCTAAGAGCCACTACAGCTCCAGCCGAGCATTTTCTACCTTGGTAACCAGCTCTGCCGCCACCCAGACATCTGTGATTTTTAAAGGCATGTAATTTTTGCAACACATGCAAGGCCCAGAGTTCATATACATCTAAGCTACATTAGAATGGCCCAAGGCATTCTATTTTAAACTCTTTGTCTTCCTGGCTGAGATCCCAGAAACCACTGAACAGTTAGGAACCATATGTATTGTCACCAAACTTACCTATAGGCCACCAAATAATAAAATGGCTGTTTCCTGCCACTAATTTGAAATTGCTTGTTACAAAGAACATAGACAAACCATATTTTCCAAGGTTGCATTTTCTGATACAAAGTTTTCCTGTAGTTCATAATTTTCCATTTCTTGACTGCTTCTGCTATTGGAAAGGCCCATCTTACTGTTATGGATCCAGAACAATGAGATTCTTAGGTTTTGGTCTCTAGTCCAACTACTTGTTTCATACTTGATAGCAATAATATGAAGTAATTTACCAGCTAACACACCTTTGGGCAAACCTATGCCTCATTTAAAAAATACTAACACACTTCAGGTTGTTAAAATGATTAAGCACCCCAAGATAATAATTGTACTGTGACTGAAGTATGCATCCTTGTAGCCCTTTTCTCACATACTTACCCATATTTTGATCCTGTGAAGTCCTCTTGGTGAGATAGGCTAGATCCTAAGGGCTCTTGTGTGTGTGTTTGTGAGTGTGCACACACTGAAGTTGAACTCAGAGCTTTATAAATGCAAAGCACATGCTCACCCACTGGGCCACAATTCAAGTTCTAGTTTTTTCAGTGTTATAAAGAACTTAGAATTGCAATGTGTAATCCTGGATAAAGGGATGAAATGGGTTGTGTGTGATCTAGGGATCTTTTTTTTTTTAACTGATTATTTGGAAATTTCACATAATGCATCCTGATCACATTCACTTCCCAGGTCTATTCCCCTTAAAACCTTCCCTCCAAAAACCAAAAAAGCAAGTTTAATTTGTGTTGTTCACTGGAGACTAAAAAATATCTTTTTAATTATGTGTGCCTCTGTATGGGTATGTACAAGTGCAGGTGTCAATGTGTTAGATTTCTTGGAGCTAGAGTTATAGGTAGATTTGAGCCTTCAAAGGTTGATGTTAGAAAACAAACTGGAATCTTCTGCAAGAGCAAGAACTTTCAACCATCTAACCATCTCTCTTAACCCTTAAAAGTTGTTATAATTTTGTGACTATATACCATGGCATACATTGAACAACTTGCAGTCTTAGGATATGGGATCCTAAGAGTTAAATTCTGCTCAGCAGGTTTGGTGGTAGACCCTTTCACCAGTACTGCTACTTCTATGATGTATTTTTTTGACCTGGAGATTTTAAAAAAATCAAACGCAAGCCCTGATGTTGCCAATGTTCTGTTAATGTAGTGATGAGCAACTAACTGGGGGAACTTCAATCCTTTAACTGGTCCTTTAGGAAAGAGGTAATGTAAAGTCAGAGGGCATTCCCATGTATTCCTGGATTCATTAGTAACTTCTAGACCTCAGTGATTTCTGAATATTTCTTGCCATCTGTACATTGAACCATTCCATCACAGAGGCCTAAAGAGAAAAATTAGATGTTTCCCTAACTCACCGGAACTGGGGGCCCAAGGACTTCCATTTTGCATAGATCTGCTAGATAGACTGCCAGCAGGTAGCCTAAATTAAAGGTGGATCTTCCTACCTCAACGGAATTAAGAAAGTTTTTTTCTTTAAATTGTTTTTTTTAAAAGATATGTCTGATAACTAAGTTTGATGGAGTGGATGATATAAAATCACCAAATAATAAAAAAAGTGTTAAATAATTAAAAAATTCTTCAGATATGTACCCAGCTGCTTGTATTTTAGTTAATTACAGGTGTAGTCAAGTTGACAACCATGAATAGCTATCACAGCAAAACCCCACAAATTTAAAAACAATTATATTTATTTATGTATTCTTTTGGTTTTTGTCACTCATACACTTTACCCTGTACATAGTTATCAGTGCCATTTTGGTAATTGATTTTTAAACTTGGGAGCATTTTCAGGCTTCATATTTTCTTTGGGGCTAAATGAAGCAATTAAGAATTCCCTCTTAGTTTCACTCATGCCTGCTGGATGGTGTCCTGAGCGATCTTTCAGGTGTGGGACTCTCCTTACACAAAGTATGCAGAGTATTTCGCAAAGTTGAAAAAGCAGCAGATTGAAAGGCAAGAGGGCTACAATTTGGGCTGCTTCTTCTTGAACCTTATCCCATGTGTTTTCTGATGCCCAATAAGGTGTGAGCTCTGAGTGAAAGCTCTCCCACACTTGGTGCACACATATGGGCGCTCACCAGTGTGAGTTCTCTGATGCCTGGTAAGGTGGGAACTCTGTCGAAAGGCTTTCCCACATTGCTGACAACGGTAGGGCTTAGCCCCAGTATGAGTTCTCAGGTGCTGAGAGATGGCTGAGCGGTCATTGAAGGTCCTCCCACACTCTGAACACTCAAATGGTCTCTCTCCACTATGAATTCTATAATGCTGTGTGAGAGAGGAGCTCTGAACAAATGCTTTCCCACAGGCCATACATGTGTAAGGCTTTTCTCCTGTGTGGATCTTTTTGTGAACAGAGAAATACCTAGCATTCTGGAATAGTTTACCACATTCACTGCACCTGCAAACTTGGCTTCCTTTATGAATTTTTATAAAAAATATCTGTTGAGTATGCTGGTTGCCAGCTTTGTTATAATTGTTGTCTTTCCTGATATTCCCCTCTTCAGAACCCTTCTGGTAAGTTTTCACATGGGGACCATATTTTATGGAAGTGTTGATTTCTCTGCCTTTTCCTCTTTCAGAAGTCTTCAGGTGAACTTTTATATGGGGACTGTGTTTTACACTATTAATTTCCCCAACTCCTCCACTGTTAGAACCCTTCTGGTTAATTCTTACATGTTTCAATGAATTCCTGTTTCCCCGAATTTTACCCCTTTCACAGCCTCTCTGGAGAATTTTTACAGGTGAAGCATGCATCAAGGCTATCCTATCCCTGGCTCTTCCTGACCCAGACTCTATCTTGTGATTTTGTATAGACAAACCTTGTGCCATTGAACTGCTGCTTTCCCCAACTTTGCACTGTTCACCACCTTTCTGGTGAATTTTTGTAGATGTATCAGGTTCCATGGCATTGCTACTGCCCCTGACTCTATCCTCTTCAGAGCCAATGACTTTCTGATAAATTTTTGCAGGTTCTGTAAGTATAATGGGATCTCTGCTGTCCTCAACTTTACCCTGCTCTGAACTCTGCTGGTGGTTTCTTATAGAAGAACCATGTGTTATGGAACTGATGCCATCTCTTACTTGCTGTCTCACAGAGTTCTTTTGTTGATTTCTTATGGGTGAATCTCGTGTCATAGAAATGTGTTTTTTCTTGGCTTTCCTCTTTCCAGTGCCCTTCTGGTTACTTTTTATATGCATGTGCTTTCTGGGAACAACTTCATTGAGTAAGTCCTGGCTTGTATGAAGCATAGTTTGCCCCTGAGACTGTGGGCTTTCAGAGAACTCTTCCTGAGGGAGGCCTTCTTCCTGTATAAGCTCCACTTGATTTGATTCTATGGCATGGATTTCATGAACCTTATCTTGTGAGATACTTTCAAAGACAGTGGATTGGGTACCATTCCTTGAGAAGTCTTTTGGTTTTGGGTCATAAATTGGTTTAACCACAGAACTGGGAGATTCTGGACTTAACTCTTTGTTTCCCAGTGTAGGCTCCCACCCTGAAAGAAACCAAAAGATAAGCATACTATAGTTAAAAGTGCCAGAATGACAGCATAACAAACAGTATTAAAAAATGAGATTACATCCTCTCCTCAATAGTCATTCATTTTAGGGAATGACTGACAAGCTGTTTAGCAATGAACCAGGAACAACCAATTTGGTGACCAAGACAACAGATAAGAGTAAGGAACTTTCTCTCATTCCCCTAGGCAAACCAAACTTAAGACTGCCCCTGTGTACTCAAGATTCCCTACCTACTCAGGGTCACAATTCCAGATAAAGGTTCTGGACAAACAGAGTAAGAGACCCTTGAGAGCACAGCCAGTCCTGAAAATGGACAGAGTAAAAGTACAAGCCCTGAGGGGACCCTGTGGAATTCTAAATGTAGGTATGGTCTTACCAACAGAAACCAAGTTATCCAAGGTCTCCAGCATCACATCATGATACTCAGTTCTCTGCATGGGACCCAGTAGCCGCCACTCCTCCTGACTAAAGTCCACAGACACATCCTGGAAGGTTACTGGCTCCTGTAATGTTAAAATTTGGCATTTATCAATGAAGGTAGAAGACAGGCCACTGGAACATTATAGCAGATATGGACTCCTCTGCTTTGGTGGTTTGCTCAGACAATGACTTCTCAAGCCCAGAAAAGATCCACAGGGCATTTTTCCAAACTAAAGTCTTGGCCCCAACCTGGTAGACAGGGCCCCTAATTGACAAAGAGCTATGAATGCAACAAAGAAGTCACATCAATTATACTTGCATTTGTATCAAGGATACACTGTAAGGATAGCATCTCAAAGGAGGAACTACTCTCTCTAGAAACAGACTTGTCTGCTATGGTAAAACCCACAATGAAGACATAGTCTTTATCTTTGTGGACAGTTCTGAGCTATGTTATGTCAGTTTTCTGTTTGTTTTTTCTTATTGGTAAATGCTGTCTATATTCACATAGAGACACAGTGTAATCTCTGAGCCCAATATACAGAGAAAAGAAAAAAATCTAGAATTCTATGCACTACTACACAGGGGCCTAGCACTGCCCCCAGCCTCCAGCAAAGCCAAGGGGGCCAGAGGGCTTTTCTTTTTTCCTACAGAGCACGGTGGTGGTGTTGAATTCACAATTTGAGACAAGTAAGGATAAAAATGCATTCAGAACAGAATAGTGAGTGGAGATTCCTTCTCATTGTATTTGCTCAAGATATTTTGCCCAAAATAAGTTGAGAATGGTGGTGTGGAGAAAAGGGACCTCAAAAACAGGGCAACTGAGCACAAGAGGGATTGGGGAGGGGAGGGAAAAGGACTGCAACTTGCTCCCAGGGATTGGAGAAAATTAAAAAAAAATAAAAATAAAATTAAAAATTGGGTTGAATCCATCAGTCTTCGGTGCTAGTCATCTTTGACTTCATCTTCCTCTTCTTCCTCCCCTTTATCATCATCATCATCTTCATCCCCTTATTCATCAATATCTTCCAAGCCTTCCTCCTTTTCATCATCATCATCATCTTCTGCCTCTCCTTCTTCATCATCCATATCGGGAACCAAATAGTACTGCAAGGGGTTTGGCCAAATATCATCTTTGATGACTTCTCCTAACTCATCTGCACCTGCATCAGAATGGTCAGTACACTAGGTAAAGAAGCTCTCTGGCTCTTTGTGCTGCCTCTTCCTGCTGGTCTTATTCTGTGTTTGACTTGAGCATTGTGTCAAATCCTTTCCAGATTTCCATTTGATTTCAGTGGATTTTGAAGATGGGTCACCACTCTCATTCAGATGAAATTCTTTGGAGAGAACTTTATTTTCAAAGTAAGGATTTTCATCAAAATAAAAATCTATTCTGTAACTTGATTTAATGTCTTCAAATTCTGTCACTTCAACTCTGGTCAAGTAATGCAGAGCCTCTTCATCTTTCTCCCCAAACAGTGCGGACATTTGTGGATGGTTGACAAATGTTACCCAAAAATTTGGGATTTTGGCGATCAATTCTGACCTCTTCTGAAAAAATGGTTGGTGGAGTTTGTTATATTTTTGTTCTACTTTCAAAATTTCCTCACTGGCTTGTTCATTAAGTCTATTTCATTTTGTACTTCATCAATGTGTTCAATTGCTTCTTGCTGTTCTTTTTCTCCCTTGGGCAGGCCAGGAAAGGCTGACTTGTCTTTCAGCTTCGAGGTAGGAACCAATTTGGGTTTCTTGGACTGAGGCAAGAGAGCAGATTGCCTTTTGGGGGCCATGGCATGAGAGAAGAGGCCAGAAGTGGAAGGCCAGAGTCCCGATGCTCACAGCAGGAAGAAACTCGCAGGAACTGAGGTGGCCTCAGGTGCAGGAGATTTAAGTTGGCCTCCATTATGTCAGTTTTTTATGATCAGCCAAAGATTCTGAAAGAAAGACTCTTCCATTTCACCCACTTGCCTGGATCAGGGAGGTATTTGCCCAGATGGAAGAGCCTACCTCAGAAGGGACAGAATTCTAGGATTAATCAGTTTCTTTCCATTCCTAAGCAGCAGCTTTTCTTGATGCCTACTCTAGAGTGCTCATTACATGAGAGCCAACAATTTCAATCACATGCCTGAGTCAATATAGTCCACTTAAAAGGCAAAGAGCACTAATGCCATATACACACAAACTGACAGGACTAACCTGATGAACGCACACTACCTCATCTCTTCTGGGATAGATCTGAGCTGCGCCATTCCATTCCTAATTTCCCATCTGAGTATTTCTGAAGGACAAGGGCTTTTTCATTCTAACCAGGGTACAATGTGGCTCTTATAGGCTGCCTATAGTTTCTCATGTTCATTATCCTTGGTCCACTTACTCCCATGTTTTGCCTTCTCTATGGCCAGGTCACAATGTCAGGAGGTAGAGTTGCCCTTCACACTTTAGTAATTCAGAACTCTACTCAGTTCCAAGAATTTAGGTTAACATTGTTTATCTTGTGTGAAGCCTCAGCAGGGCTCAGTGTAGAAGGAGACATCTTAGGGGCGGGTCCCTTATAGGAAGCTATGACCAAAGGAACAAAAAATAAAGTTCTTGCTTACCTCAGGTGGTATAGTAACTGGTAAGGTAGCCATGTTCTTTTTCTCTTTCAGTCCATCAGTGGCCTCATTATGGCAGGCAGGCAGAGCTGGAGGAGATGCCACATGAAGGGATCAATGGGGTGGTAGCCTTAGGAAGGCAGAACTGCCAGGCTCTGCAACCCTTGAGCTGTGCATATTCATGACCCTTGATGGTCCATGTTTACCTCTTCATAATGGGTAACTAATTCCCATACTAGGAAGGGCACACACTGTCACCTTGCAAGGACCACTGAGGACTGGTGTTTCCACTAATGAAACCTTTTATTGCCTTTCCCTCAGTTTCAGCCTCTAGCTTCCAAGGCAATGGCGTTTTACCACATCCTCAGTGGTAAAGTCTGTTTCTAGTCTGTAGTTTGTGTGGCCACCCTTGCCTTCTGCTGCCATGGAAAAGGCTCTTTCTTTGATCACAGGGTGTGTGTGTGCCCACTTTGTCCTGTCACCTTAAATATTCTTGGCTAGTACTAACAGCCCTCCCAAGGACTCTGTCAGGTCTGGCCTTCCTCATGTGTCTCCACATGTCCCATGGGCTTTTACAATGCTGATTCTATTCCAGATAGCATGGAGACACTTGTGACTCAGGTTGTTTTATCATGTATTCACTTCAGCATGGTAAATAAACTTTGGCAGATATGGGAGACCAATGACTTTCAGAGCAATTGAAGCTTTTGTGGAACATTTAGGAAAGATAAATCTTGTATTTGAAAGCCTTCATGGGAATGAAGCCTGCTGAAGGCAGCCAACTAAGACATGGAAGAGAGCATAAGCAAGGTGCTTACTGAAGCTCCTAGGTTTCAATGTTCCTAGAGTTAGAAACCCTGGAATTCTCCCAGTAAACTTTCCTTCTTCTCAGAGCCATTTTTAAGGTTTAGTGAGTGACACCAAAATATCCCAACTAGCACACTGACCATGAATAGTTTTCTCAGGGTCCTGTGTGAAAGGTCAAGCTCATCAGGCTGTGGTATGTTAAACACAGGGCAAATTCAATTTCATCTCATAAGCACTACTGCTTTTTTGATGTTTTTAATTGTGGTGTATGTGCATTTGGGTGCATGCAGAGGTCAGATGAGGATCTCTGGTATCCTATTTCATTATTCTTTACTGTATTCCATTGAGTCATTATCTCTCACTGAACTTGTAGCCAGCTGAAGTCCAGTAAACTCTAGTGACCTTCCTGTCTCCATCTACTCTAATAGTGTGGTTACAGGCATGCATTACCAGATTTTTTTCTAACATAGCTTCTGTAGAGTTAAACTCCAGTTATCTCATTAACTGCATCCCATTCCCAAATTCTGGGAATTAAACCCAGAATGCTGTGCAGTCTAGGTAAGTGTTCCATTACTGATGATAGCTCCACTTGTTTTCTATTTTGAGGCAGAGTCATAAATTTCTCACACTGGCCTTGAACTCACTTGTAGCCCAGGCAGGCTTTGAACTGGTGACTTGACTTGGCCTCTTCAATATTTTGGATTATAAGACTATACCACCAAGTCTAGCAAAAATACATTAAGGTTCCAGAGACCAGAGCTTTGGCATCAGTTTTACTGGCCTAAAATCAAGATGTTAACAGGGTTATGCTCTTTTGGATTCACAGAAGAACCCATTCTTTGTCTTTTCAACTTCTATAGGTTACTCAGAATTCTTGGCTCATGTCCCAATGGCACATGCATCCTGACTCCTTTCTTCACCATTCTAGTCCTAACAGGTATCAGTGGCAACAACAACTTCTATAAACTCCACCAGTATCCTGACCTTTTTACTACATTAGTACCTGTTACATGTGTATTCACTTGTCATAATACATTTTTTTCTGCAGTACTACAGGCCTTAGTTACAACTTCGTTCACAGTCTCCACAAAGAGCTAGAAATTTATGTGTCAGGGATCCCAAGAGAATAGAAAAGCAACAAAAAGCACTGCATCTGTGAGCTTCCACCTAAGCCCATGGAAGGTTTTAGTTTGGGAGAACAGGGCTGGATATCAATCACTTCAGGTTTTCATTAGCTCTAACCTGGTAACATGTGAAAGACAGAGATGTTTGTAGTCTGGAGTAGGACTTCCCATTCTTAGTGGGAACAAACCCTTCACTACTCTTCATTCCCCCGCAAAGCTTTCACAGAGTTGTTTCTCACCTCTCCATAACACTCACCATCTTCCTTAGACACATTCTCCACTAGGGCCACTGCTGCCTGGCAATCCTCTGGTTGCTGTGATTCTACCCATACCCGCAACTTTTCAGGAAGTGCACTCAGGAACTGCTCAAGCACCAGCAACTCCAGGATGTGTTTCTTTGAATGTGTATTGGGCTGTAGCCATTGGTGACAAAGCTCATGAAGTTGAGACACAGCCTTCTGAGGATCATCTGACTCTTCATACTGGAAATGTCGAAATTTCTGGTGAGCAACTTCAGTGTCAGTCAAATGTTTGCTTGGTTGTTGAGCTGGCTCGAGGTTACTTGGGCTCAGGTCTTCTCCACTTTCAGGATAAAGGGACTGAATCAGGGCATTCCGAGGACCAGCTACATCCTTGTTCAGTGTGAGGACCTCAACAACCTTGATCTTCATCAAAGGATTCTCATCAGGAAAGGAATTTATTCCAGGGTCCAGAGAAGGCTTCATCAAAAGATTCTCATCAGGAAAGGAATTTATTCCAGGGCCCGGAGAAGGCCCAGAAGATTCTATAAGTCAAAACCAGAACAAAAGCTAGGCAGGGTAGCACACACCTGTAATTGCTATACTTGGGAGCCAGGAGCAAGAGGAGACCTCTCCAAGTATGAGTCTATTTAAGTCTACATATTCAGTTCTAGGTCAACCAGAATCACACAGACAGACTCATTTAAAAACCAAAACCATGATTGAGTATGTAGCTCAGTTGGTAGAGAATTACCTAGTATTTGGGGAAGCCCTTGTTCAATCCCCAGCAATGCATTAAAATCAGGCAATGAAATGCATGCCTATAATCCCAGCACATAGGAGATAGAAGCAGGAGGATCAGAAGTTCAAGGTCAAGTTTGGCTACATAGCAAGATCAGGCTAGCCTGGAATACTTAAGACCCAGTTTCATATACATGTTTTAAGAAACACAAATATTATTTTATTCAGTACACAAGGAGCTGGTTCATTCTTATATACAAAGTACTATTATTAAATTATATGCATTGCAGAGTATCTGTATAGATTTCTGCCTCTCCTGTGTAGATTTTTAACTTGTTTTATTTGTACATCAACTGTATTTATCTAAAAAGAAACAAAGTTCACACACTACTTTTTTCCTTCTCTTTTCTCATTTTTCTTTGCATAAGGTCTAACCTACACCAAATGAGTGCTCAGTCACTGAACTATATTAATGAGGAGTCAGTCTTTTGAGACAGAGCAGCCAACCCAGGCTGGCCTTGAACTCATGTGGTAGAGGAGGACTTTGTCCAGACTAGCCTTGAACCTGTGATTCTGTAGCTGGGATTATAGGCTTACAATTTCAGGCCTATTTGTTTTCTTGCTTTAAAATCTTTTTTTCCCTCCCCCTCACTCAAATGTTTGTTATAATACTTTCTTCCTTGGTTTTAGAAATTTCCAGTTACCCAAGATTCTAAGTGTGGACATTTGAGAATGGTATCCACTTAAGAGAATTATGATATATACATTTGAGACAGATGGTCCCAGAGAACACTTGAAAGATGAGAGAAAATGTGCTCTTGAACAAAAATCAACAAACCATGCAAACACACTATCAGACTAGGCTCTAGCCAAATACAAGGAAGGTCACTCTATATCCTGGGTTTGTGAACAAATCAGCAAGACTCTAAGCCCTTAGAAGTCTTTTAAAACACTTTCTGTCTCAAGGTTTCCTTTTACTCTCTCAAAGCTTGGAGTCATAACTAAAATTCTCTTTGAAAATATACCCTTGTTTCTTATTTCTTCAGATATTACCTTACCAAGCTCTAAGCAATTCAGTCGTATTGTTAATTGGAATAAAATATAGTAATATTTGGATTACTATATTTTATTGTAAATGGATGGATAAAATGGATAAAAATATAGTAATGATAATTGATTTCATTCATATAATTTAATATTTAGGTCAGAGAACAGAATTAAGGAAGTTATAAATTGCTTTACTAAATTTGTGTTCTCAAAATTTTATAGTTTGCATTTTATATGACCTCTGACATTCCCTTTTTTCTTAATCTTTTCTATTGATCTTTTCTCAGATAATACAGTAGTTAAAGCTGATGATTTCCCTACAAAAAAATTGAAATTTTTTTGCCCATATGAGTCCTCTGATACAGAACACAATGAGGACTCCTACTGAAGTTTCCCATATTGTCATGCTTACAGGGACCCCCATCAGTAAATTACTTAACACTCAGCGGCTTCCTAGTAGTGACTGCATTCTTGAGACTTAACCTTGGCACAACTACAATGACAAATAAGAGAGCCACACAGAGAACTTTTTATATCATGTACATTCTCCTGGTTTTAGACTTCTCAGATGCTATTACTTGGTTTTAAAAAACTTCCAAACACAAATTTGTTATTTTTTTCTTCTGGGGAGGGGCGTCTAGTGTGAGTTTTCTCAAGGCAAGGCTAACTTAAGTCAGAGGCTATTTCTGCTCCAATCATATTTCTGAGATTTTTTTCCCTCAGATTGAGTTCTCAGAGATTAAAAATTTCACAAAAAGACTCTTATCCATGTCTTTACAGATAGATGTCCAGTTTTAGCCTTCTAATAGTTAAGGGGGTCCAAGCTGAGCTGAAACTATACTTTCACACTAAACACATTTACTGTGTATTGTTTTTACATACATACACAGATGAGAGGAAATATGTTTCTGATCAAAAATCAACCATGGAAACACACTACTGTACTAGGCTCTAGCCCCAAATACATAATTCTACATTCTAGACTCTCAAACATATCTTTAAGGTTCTGAGCCCTCAGAGTCCTGTACATATGAAATTCTTTCATTTTTCATATACTTATTCTAAAATTTTACATAATTATTTCTTTTATTCTCCACATGTCTGTTCTAGCACACGAATAACTTCTTTGGCTATATAAAGAATAAAATTCAGCAGTATCTGCCTCTTTCTCAAACAAAAGAGACACTTTTTAACAAATTCAAATATATTTATAAACTTGTTTACTGTTCATATGCTGCCACAATCATACTTATTGGGCTCACTTCATGCTTTATTATTTTTTCTTTTTGTTTTTTAAAGACAGGATTTCTCTGTGTAACAGTATTGGCTGATCTGGAACTCTCTTGACAAGGCTGCCTCTAATTCACAGATAGTCATCTGCCTCTGCCTCCTGAGGGCTGGGATTAAAGGCATGTATGTGCCAGCACCACCTGGCTCCAGCTTCATTTCTTAAGTTGATATCAAATTTGGGGCTAGAGAAATGGTTCAGCTGCTTTTCCAGGACTTGGGTTCCATTCTTAGTGTACATATGATGAATCAAGACCATCTGTAACTCCAGTCCCAGGGAATCAGATGCCCTCTTCTGTCCTCTGTGAGAATTGCATGCACACAGTGCAAAAATATACTCACAGGCAAAATACACATACATATAAGACATAAGGGGGGGAAGCACTTTTGGAGGCTCACCTTTAATTATACCACATTCATTTACTAGTTTTTCTCCTTCCTTTATTTCTTGATAGGGTTCCACTATATTACATTGATAGCCTGGAATTCACACAGATCAGTCTTCCCCTGCCTCCCAAGTGGTTTGATTAAAGGTATGTGTCACCATGCCTGGCCAAAAATCTCTTTTATGTATTGCTTTTCTAATGATTAAGACCAGTTAAATTTTAAGTGTTTCACTTAAAGGGCATAGATGTAGCTGTGCAAGAATGACAACTGAATATATGAGCCCAACCTTTTTTGTTGTTGCTGTTGTTTTTCGAAGTTTCTCTGTGTCCTGGAACTCATTTTGTAGACCAGGCTTGCCTTGAACTCACAGAGATCTACCTGCCTCTGTCTCCTGAGTGTGCATCAGCACTATCCAGCCAGGACAACCTAATTTATTTTTCCATGCCATCACAGGATTATAATTCAAAACTTTCTTGAGAATAAATAGTATTTGTCTTAGGATTTGTTCATTTTTTCACATTTAGTTCAATAACCACATTCTATGATGTCAATCTAGCTATAGTGGAAAACTGGAGAGACATGCAAGCTGAGTTGTGAAAAAGAATCTAGCTTTCAATTGAATCTCAGTTCTCTGTATCAGTAAGAGGCACAGCAGACCACTCTTGAGAGACTAGTGGAAATGTACTTTCTCTTAGTAATGCATAACATTCTAAAAATCTCTTACTTTTATTTTCTACCAGGACCTCTTGAAATTTAAACAAGTTCATTTGATTAGCTTGGCAAACCTCCTTGGATGTGTCTTTGGTTTCTTTTCATTCAAAGTTATTAACAGAACAATTAGAAAAATTGCAGAGTTAAAAAAGAACTTTAAAGCTAAATGTTATTAGGTAGTTTACATTATTAGTCTAAAGTTATAGTCAACATTATGTCATTATGAAGAGAAAAAGAAAACCAAGGTTCTACTTTTAAAAATAGTTTACACTAGCTTGGTCTGTTTGTGGGGTTTCAGTACCTGTCCCTGGGCTATGAGCTGATTTTTTGGAACCTATTCCCTATGGTGGGGTGGGGAATGAGCTTGCTCCAGCCTCAACTTGATATGCCATGTTCTGGTTGCTCTGGTTGCCTGCCCCTTTCTGAATGAAGGAAGAGTGGATGGAAGGAGTAGAAAGGAGGCTTGGGGAGAAAAAGGGAGGAAAAGAGGGTCAAGAAATTGTGGCTGGAATGTAAAATAAAAGATTAAAGCAAAAAACAATGTTTCGACTTTTACAATAGGTTAATTTCAAAATTCAGGGTAAGTTTTTTTTAAAATTCAAGGCTGAGGATGTAGCCCAGTGGCAGAGTGCTTGCTTTGCATATTATACAAGGCCATGAAATCAGTCTTGAGGACCACAAAAAGAATGCTTGCAGTAAACCCACAGAATATAAACAAAAGCCACAGGAAATCTCTTCAGGGCTTCCTTCATCCATAAGAATTCTCAGCAGCTTTTTCAGCCAGTTGAGCTAATTATTTACCTAGCTCCACTGAGTCCAATTTTCCCTAGACCTATGACTACTCTCTACATTATTGTTTCAGCCCTAGAGGATACTCAAGTCTCCTTTCCTCCATCTGAGTCCTGCCACACCTCTTCATAATCCAACCAGAGTGAACTGTGAAAAGGCATGTCACACCATTTCACAGCAATAAAAGTCAAACTCCCTCACAGGTAATAAGGCCAGGAGTCTTCTGCCAACTTAACCTGTACGCTTTTGTACTTTGGTTACCTACTCCTATCCTGAAAACAGGGTCCAGAGAAGGGGTGTGCTGAGTCAAGGATTCCAGTCCCTTTGTGTTGTGGCTAATAGTTATCACCAAAGATGGCACCAGCTGAAGATTTGATAGGTGAACAGTGTCAGAAGCAGTTGCTCTGATGCTATTTCCACCAGAGCATAAAAAACAAAGAGAAGCATCCAGCAGCACACAGTGTGCTTTATACCCAACACATAGAAAAGTTGAAGGCAGCAAAAACAGTGAATACCACCAAGTCACTTGCAAAGATTAACAAAAAGCCTTAAAGCAAGGCATTTCTTAAATCTACAATGTAACTACTAACTATTCAAAGGAGAAAATCACTCTGACCACCTTGGAAGATTCTGTGATTAAAAAAAAGGAAGTATTATGATTTTCACAACTAGATGAGTATTTATGAATTCAGATGAATGTTGGTATGAAGCAGAATCTAACATCATGCTCAATACCTAGAAATTTTCCTAAGTTAGGCCAGATACCCACTTTCAGAACGTTTTGTGTGTGAAGCAGCTTTGTAATTCTCAAAGGGGGAAAATTAACATAGACGCCTCAGTGGTAGTGGTGGTTTGACCCTTTGGCTCATATGCTTGAATACTTGCTCCCCAGCTGGCAGAACTGTTTGGGAAAGATTAGAAGTTGTGGACTTATCAGAAGAGGTATGTGGCTGAGGGTGTTTCAAAAGTTCATGCCAGTCCCAGTTAGCTATCTTTCTGCCTTCTGCTTGTGGGTCAGATGTAAGCTCTCAGCTATTGCTCTACCTCCATGACTGTCTAACATGCTACCTACCATGAAGGTCATGGGCTAACCCTCTGAAATCATTAACAAGCCTCTAATTACATGGAGTGACAGGGTTTGGAGTTCCCTTGCTCTGTTTTCATTTTGATTTGGTCCAGTATTTCCTCACTTTCCCCCTTTTGGAATCGTAACATATATTCTGTGCCATTTGTATGCTGGGAGTAAGTAAGGGGGTTAGAGTTAAGAGACTGCCTATAGTCTTTGAACTATTTTGTTTTTATTATTTCAGATTTTATTAAGTACTTCTGTGTGTGTGTGTTTGTGTGTGTGTACAGGGCCCTCAGAGGACAGAAGAGGGTGTCACATCCCCTGGGACTGGAACTACAGATGGTTGAGAGCTATTAACCATACGGGTGCTAGGGGTCCTCTGCAAGAACAGCCAGTGTTCTAATCACTGAGCCATGTCTCCAGCTCCCTAGACTTTGAACTTGTAAAGTGCTGGAAATGTGAAAGACTACGAGGGTTTTAAAGTTGGACTGAATGTATTTCGTATGATACTGCCATGAACTTATGGGGGCCAGGAAGTAGACTTGGATGATCTGAATAAGAAAGGCCGCTACACGCTAATAATATACCTGAATGCTTGGCCTCCAGTTGGTGGAACTGTTTGAAAAGGACTGAGTGTGGTCTTGTTAGAGGAGGTGTGTCACAGCTGCTGGTGGTGTGGATTTTGAGGTTTCAAAAGCCCATGTCATTCCTAGATATCAGAAGCTCTGTCTTACTTTCTGCTTATGGATCAGGATGTAAGGTCTTAGCTACTGTTCTAGTGTCATGCCTGCTTATCAGCTGCCATGATCCTCACCATGATAGTCATGAACTCACTCCTTGAAACTATAAGCAAGCCCTCAATTAAATGTTTTTTTCTTGTAAGTGGCCACTTATATCTTCACAGCAACAGAAAAGTAATTAAAACATCAATGTTAAGAGATTTTAGAAGGATGACAGATTCATCTGAACAAGAAAGGATTAAACAGTACAGGTAACAGCAACAATGTAAGTCTAATCAAATTTAATGTACATTCTAACAGGATATTTTCAACTAACCCAGGCAAGCAGTTATTTAACTCAAGGACTAAATGGCTAAAGACATAATTTTTTTTTTTTTTTTTTAAATTACAAGGGGGAATGTCAATTTATTGAAGTTCACTAATACAAAATAAAATGTATTGCATTATAGCTTGTACCCAGAGAGGAAAAGCACAAAAGACCAAAGTATAACAGCACAGAAGAAGCTTCTGTACTATGACAATAGTCATTTAGTCTATGGAAAGATGGTGCTCCTAATAAAGAGAAGAATAAATCAGAATATGGGGCTGAAAAAGCTTATGTTCACCATATACAAAGTGAAACTAGATAAATAGAATAACAACAAAAAAGTTAAAAATACTTGAATTCACATAAGTATTCAGACAATATGCCTATGTGGTTAAAAACAACAACAAAACTTAGAAAAGAAATCAAAACAGGAGCCAGTGTAGTAGTACATGTTTGTAACCGCAGAACTTCTATGGTAGAGAGATGATCAGGAATTCAGTTATATAGTAGTTTGGAGGTCAGCCTGGACTACATAAAACCATATCTCAAAACAAAACAGAAAGCCAAAACAATAAAACCTCCAACATAAACACTACTACCACCACATACAAACACCAAATACCGTAACCTCGCACCACATATGAAGGCTGAGGATGGGCATGTTAGTTCAGTGATAGCATGTCTACCCTGCTTATTTCGTGAAAGGCTCTGGGCTTAATCACTAGCATTATGAAAAAAATGACTGAAGATTGGAAAATAACTTATACTAATTATAACATGCTACTTGAGTTCTCATACTCAACACCATTTAGAAGACATTAGTCGAAGAATAATCAGTAGGCCCATCCCTTTTGGGAACTCCCTCATGCCTAGCTCTCACCTGGGAAGGTATCTTGAGGAATTTCTCTCTCCACTGGCCAGAAGTCTTCTACTTCTTCTAACTGAGATATCACATTTGGCTTGGAAAAGTGACGTTCTGCTCAAGGGAAAAGAGACAGGGCTTGGGGAGTATGCTTAGAGAACATGCTGTCCTGTAACAACACTCTATTCCTTGCTTCCCCCATGCTGTGACATGATGGCTTTCGGCCTTGGGCAGTGACAAATATACATCAATTCCTTTTGTTGGATTTCTTGGATTTCCTCAGCAGCAGAGAAATCATAAAGTAAAAAAGGGAGATTGTTTAATTGGGGGACAATCTGGGGAAGCTTTTTGCTTCTTTATTAAATGTGACAAGTTGAGAAAGAACTGGTCAGGACTATTGACATTTCTTGCTTCTGTCAAAAAAAAAAAAAAACCCATAGACATAAAGCTCAGAGCCACAGCTATACAATAACTAAAGAGGACAGAAAACTTCCTAAAACCCCCACAAAAAAAAATTTGTAATCTTTGACATATGAGCTGCTGGATCCTGACATCTCATATGCTGGAAGTGCATTAAAAATTATAGGCAACTGTCACGGCAGCT
>PVIH01026935.1:0-17862 GCA_004025045.1 Sigmodon hispidus | reverse complement strand
GAGTGAAGACTGATCCAAGCATTGTTGGGCCAGTGTGACCATAGGACTGTCGGCTCCCTGCCAAGGGAGGGGATGGGGAGTTGCAGAGAAGAAAAATGATCAGATGTGGTGGGAGGGGGAAGAGACCTTCAATAAGGATATACAGGGATGGAAAAAAAATTCAGAGGGAAAGCTGAACACAAAGAAAATATATGTGTAGCAATCTTATTTGCATTTCCACCCTTGATAAGCCATGCTTATGATTATTATCCTTTGTATAGTTATTGTTAACTCTTCGACATTTTTTTAAAAATTCTTTTTACTGTTTTTTTTGATAAATACAAAATAAAGAAGAAAAAAAATAAATAAAAAGGCAAAAATCCAAACACAAAAGAAAGACTAGATAATTTAAGAAAACCTGACGAGAAACAAGTCAAGCTAGGGCCAAGTATTCATAAGTAAGAATTAGTCATTTTGTATTTATTTGGGAACTGGGTGGTGGGCCCTCAAAGAGTGAAGAGGAAAAAAGGAACAAAACTACACAGCTGTTCACATTTTAGTCACAGTTAAGAAGTAAGAAGTCTTGATTCCATGTGGTATTTTAGCTTTCTCCTTTTTGTATAGACCCAAGTCCAGAGACTTGTACTGCTCAGTTTTAGTGTGGGTCTTTCGGCCTTAATTAACCTAATCAATGTAATATCTCAGAGGCATGTTCAATGGCTAAATAAATCCTCACAACTGTGCATGGAGTTTGTCTCCTAGATGAGTCCATATCCTGTCAAGTTAACAATTAACCTCATAGAAATGTATTTGTGTATGTATGCACACACTATGGACATGAAGCCCAAGTATGTATTAAATAAAGTACACACAAATGTGCATGACACATCCAGGAAGAAACAGCAACATATTGATATTTGTAATTTCACAATTTGAGAATAATAACTGCTTCCAATAAATGTATTTTTTCTTTACTGATACTATACATTATCCATAATACCTGCATTTTTTTAAGCAGAGAAAGACTTGTTTATAAAATACTATCATAATCCATTTATAGTAAATCTGTTGTGGGTTACAGTGCATATCCTGCAATGCACAATACCATCTACTTTTATTTTTTAGCCAGCAATTAACTATAAAACAAAAGACCAGCTGGACTATTATATAATCCCACATCATCTGAAGGATTCCTAAATCAAACCCATTTTCTTATTGTGCATTTTCTTTTGGACAATATTTGAATACTATTGCCAGCTCATTAACGCTCTAAATAGTGATAAATCTCTCCCTTTCACAGATACTGTAACTTTTAATTATCCACAGGAAAGGACATTAAATGTATTTGATATTCCACTAGTGTCCTAGTCATTTCCAAGGGAAAGAAGATAATACTGAAGTAAATTGCCAAATCTTAAATGATGAGAAAAATTATTCCAAAAGATTTTGTATGGATAATCAGATAGTACTGTTGCTATATCGAGCAGATACTGAGATTTAAAAAAGGGAAGTATTTATGTTAAGAGTTTACTATCATTATAAAGTATTAGGTGATATATATATATATATATATATATATTGCATATGCTACAGTTTTATGTGATTGTCAGTGGAGTCTGTTCCTCTTACCAGCATCACCATAAAGATGTGAGCTTTGTAACATTGAGCTTTGTAACATTGAGTTACAATGTTACTATAGTTAGGTCATCACTCTGTGTCTTAGTTAGGGTTATTATTGTGAAGAAATATCATAACCAACCATGGCAACTTTTATAAACAAAACATTTAATTGGAATTTGCTTATAGTTTAGAGGTTCAGTTCATTATCATCATAGTGAGAAACATGGAGGCATGCGGGCAGGCATGCTGCTAGAGAAATAGCCATGTGTCCTACATCTCTTTCAGAAAACAAGAAGAAAACTGTCACACTGAGAGAAACAAGCAAAAGAGACCACAAAGCTTGCCCCACAGTGGCAATCTGCTTCCAACAAGGGCACACCTTCTAATATTGCCACTCCCTTTGGGGCCATTTTCTTTTAAACCAATACACCATTTGATAGGAATTATTTTAGCTCCAATAGTGTACGCTGTCATTGAATCAGAAATTATGTAACATATGACCATATTTTAAAAGATCAGAAGCATGATAATTTTTGTACAATGACATTCATATCTATTATCATTTAGGATGAATGATGGGTGAATGAGAATATGAGGAAAGCCATCTAAATTTAGATTTTAAATGTTTAAAAGTGACTTTGATAGAGTAATGCCTTATTTGTTGAGAATGGTATGTTCCATGTTATATAATCTTAGCATTTTTTATTTCTTAGGGGTTTATTAGCTTAAAATAGTTTTCTATTTTGAAAATAATAATTTTTCAATATGAAATACACTGAATTAGAATCAGAGAGTGGAGATACCAACATGATACAACCTGTTATACCTTTGAGTTGTAATTACTGTCTGTATTCCCTGTAAGGAATTATGTATCTTATTATTTTCAGCACACTTTTAAAAATGTAATAAGCATTTAATAAATGGTTAATGAATAAAAATGCCTTTTCATATTTTAGTGCTTTTCTTTGCTGTCAGCTATCATATTTTATGGTGGGTTGTGTTTATCTTTCTAATCTGATTTCTTTCCAATCAGTTGTATATCCATACATTGTATTATGTACAGGATTCCACTTCAAAGCTTTGAAAGGTGCAGAGATGAGCAACATATAGAACTTTCCCCCAAGGAAATTATAAAGCTTCTCTTTTAGCTGGTGAAGTTAGTAACATAAGAAAAAAATACCTACAATGAAAGTATGTGGTAAATGTTAGGCACTAGTGAAAACCTGCACAAATCAAATGGCCTTTTCCTCATTACTTTGACCTTTCCTCAACTTTCAGAGGGTTTCAAAGGAGAAAAAAATGCTCTTTATGGAACAAAAATGAAGAAAGTGGCATGGATTAAGTGGATTAAGATAAATTGGACATAGATCTGTCAGAAAAGATCTTTCAGGTTGGTGGGGAAGGCAAAACATTTACATAAATAACTGTAATAATTGTAAGGGTCATAAGCATTATAGATAATAAGCAAGGAGAACTCAGGAAGAAGGATAGATTATGACCTTATTTCAGGTTTACTTTTTCTTTTAATTAAATATATGGGCATTCCCTGACAATTAGCCTCTCAGGAGACTGAAAAGAGAAAAATAAACATCAGCATAGATGTAGCAAATACAGACAAATAATTGATTTTATAATTATCAAAAAGAAAATCTGTCTCATTGCTTCATATTACTATATTCTTTGTATGAGCTGTGTATCATGTTACTATATTCTTTGTATGAGCTAAAGGTAGATATAAACAAATCTCTTAATGAAGAACAGTTTTCGCTAGCAAAGATAACACTTATTATTTGGAGAATGAACATCAAATCTCTTTAGTAAAATCACTATCTATAAATTGACTGAAAACATTTTCTTTGCTTGCTTGTCAGAAATTATTCCCTTCATATAGAAAGCACTTTTCTGAAGGAGGGTGATTCTTTGAGTGAAAGACATGGTCAGCTGGGCTATTCTCTGTGCAGAAAGATTGAGCTTTGCAAAAACAACATCTGCCATGATTAAACTTGACTGCCAAGGTAGAGCCACCAGTGAAGGATAAGAGTATAATAAAATTTTACTCATGTAGGCAGAACCATTGTACCAGAAATAGCATAGTGAACTAGAAGAAAGGTACTATGAGTGTAATTCAGTTGAAAAAGTCAGTGAGACTGACATGCTACATTATTTTGGGAAATTTCTAAAAGAAATGTGACAAAAGTTTTTCCTCAATAGCTCCCCATTAAGATTCGAGGCATTGTTGGAAAAAAAAATACTACTAGATAATAATGCATAAGGAACTGTGTTTATGAAATAAAGCTCATTTGTATGGAAACCTTAAAGGGTAGGCTAAAATGGCCAAAAGCTGGGAATTGTATATTTCTGTGTACTGAAGTGTCCATTATCTGTTTTCTCACTGAATGTAAAAACATTTAATTTTTGGTAGTTTAATGTCTGTTCATTTATATCTGCCAGCGATGACCTTAAAAATAATGTGATATTAGCCAGTAAAAGAGCTCAACAGATAAACATTTAGCCATGCAAGTGTGTGGAACAGAGTTTAGATCCTTGGCTGTCCCCTTGGACCACCTGACCTCAAAGGCATTTAGAAAATGCACTGTAATCACAGTAATTGAGATGTGGAGATAATGGGGCCCTAGGGCAAGTTGGCTAAGAAGATAGCTGGACTTGGGAGTTCTGGGTTCAACTGAAAGACCATACCTCCATGACAAAGGTAGAAAACAGCTGAGGAATACATCCAATGTCAATCTTTCACCCATGTCCACATATGTGCCTACACATATGCAAACATGCATAGACACAGATATACAACATACACACATGAGAAAGAATTAATAATTTTAATTTTATCTGATGAATGATATTTGATCACACAATATTAAAACTGTCATTTTATGAAAAATTATAAAATATAAGAATTAATACAATTCTCTCTTTTTTTGCTAAAATAGCAAATGATACACTGATAGAAAATAAACTCATGTGCTTAATTGTCTAAATATATTTATATAAGTATTTGTGATCTAAAATTATTTGTGATTTTATGTGAAATTTTGAGAAAATCTATCATTTCATACTAAATCCAGTTATTGAACAGTTTCTCTTATTCTTTTAAAAGCCCTATTATATTGCTCAGTACAAATCAGAGAGATTTAGGAATTCTGAAATTTTAAACAATTTGAATAGAAGTCTCATATTGAAAATTAGAGGAAGAAACAAACTTAGAGTTGTTTTCCAGCAGAATTTTAGTGGAAAACCTAGTCAGTCTATTCTACTTGTCAATATGCTTCCTTAGTCTTTCCATGAAATAAAACTGATGGGATTTCGAGAATCCTCCAAGTGCATGAACTGTCAATTATGAATGGCTCATGATATGACTATAGTAATTTTATGCATGTGATATGCATAGATCATAGAAATGAAAGAATCAGTGAGTATACAGAGCTTCAGAAATCTTGTTTTTATCTTCTGAGTAAAAAGAATAAGCATTGGAAAACATCAAGTTTTTCAAATTTTAATATTATAATATTTTATATAGAGTATGAAAATGATAGCAATGAAAGACCATACTAGTGATACATGAATATACTTGCCAGTTAACAATTCAAATTCTAGAGGTAATAATACTGGTAAGACAACAATGAATCTGTAGAGGAGAAGACATTTCGTATTTCTTATAGTCATTTTTTAGTTACTGAAAAGAAATATTGTTAGAATTGTATCATTATTCCAAGCAGACTTGATAATTCAGTTTTTAAACATATCAAACTATCATCATAAGCACAAAATGTCTGATTGAGCAATTAAATATATCATTTTTAAACATTTTTGATGTATGCAGACATAATCTTATCTTCCAATACCAGATATAGTATTCCAGTAATAAAGCTTTTCTTAATTACCAGAATTATGCCTTTTAACTTAGGAAGTCTACAAAATTAGCATTACTAGATGCAATCTCATGTCACAAAGTAGGGCTTTTTAAAAATTCAGCTTGCACTAGATTCTATTAATTTTTTTTAGTGGATTTAGATTAATTATCAGAGTAGTATCTCTGCTCTATGTATCTTGAATAACTTTGTGTTCATAATACATGACCCATGATTTCTGCATTTAATGTAACATTAGATGTACACTAGTGAGGATTCTACTGTATATATGAGAAATAACTCAATAGAGCCTCAGAAGAAATAAAAATTTACATTTTTAAATTAAAAATTTATTTATTTATCTGCATATATTCCTGCCCACCAGAAGAAAGCACCAGATTGCATTATAGATGGTTGTTAGCCACCATGTGGTTGTCCTGAACTGAACTCAGGACCTCTGGAAAAGCAGCCAGTGCTCTTAATCTGTGAGCCATGTCTCCAGCCCTATGTTTTTTCTTCTTGTCTCTCATATTTATAGATATAAGATATAAAAATAAAATTTGCATATAAGAAAATATGCATATACATGTGTGCGTGTGTGTGTGTGTTTCTGTGTGTTTGTGTGTGTGTGTGTGTCCACAAGTTTTTCAGGCTCACCTTGAACTCACTCTATAGCTCAAGCGAAACTTGAAATTAGCATCTTCCTGCCTCAGTTTCAGGAGCAGTTGGGATATAGAACTAGATTAAAAGGTATGGCTAAAAGGGTCTTGAATCAAGAGAGAGAGGAGGCAGGGGAGGGAGGAAGGGAGGGAGAGAGAGAAACAAACTTAAGAGGACTCATTCGGCTTTGAGGACTTTTTGGAGATGACAGAGCTACTATTAAAAGGTAAGTAAGCGTCTAAGAAGTATTGGCAACAGTCTTTCAGTAAAGGCTTAAATAACACTGTTCAGACAGGTCTTGTGGGATATAGACCTAATCAGTTTGCCAACATTGAGTGGGCTGAGCACCATAGTGTCCAAACAGGAGAAAGGAAGAAAAGTAGGCAGGATCACAATAAGAAGTATAATTGTCTGTATATAAAATATTTTAAAGATGACTAGTAGTTATTAATTTATGAAGTATCTGTGAACTGATATTCATTCCGAAAGTAGCAATGTAGGTTCTTAAAATAATAGCTTATATATAAATACAGTATTATGGAAATTCCAAACACAATTCATTTATATTTTGACAAACTTTAGATGTCCTTATGAAGGTAGTGAAATTAAAAAAAAAAAGTTGCTATGATATTCTGGCATTACAACCTTTCTTCCACTTCCTCCTCAATATTCCCAGAGAAATAGATGTAGGAGTTGTGATGTAGATACGTTAGCTGGGGCTGGGTTCTTCATGACCCACTGATCATGTGTTAAGTTATTGTTATCTGCAGTGATCTCCATTTGCTGTAAAGAGAAGCTTCTTTTGATGAAGGAAGATAGCACACTATAAGGATAAAATTTAGAATGCAGTAAGAAATTATACTAATCTAGTAAAGTAGAAGTACTAGATTCTTTTCTAAGGTCTATGATCTTGCACAAAAGCAAGAATAGACTCAGCAAGTTGTATGTGTATTTTTGCATTTATATATTATATACATATATATATGAGGAAAGTGAAGGGGATAGTCACTATATTTTAATTAAAATGGATTAAAAATAAAATGTCACATGCTTGATTTGGTACCAACCATTGCTAAAGTAGTGCCACAAGTTTGGGAAAATTCAAAGTTGATCATTTGTAATGTCTCTGTAGGTAGAATTCTGAGACCTATCAAAATCCAAGTCAGAACATTGTCTTTTCCAATTATGAAGAAATTCCTGTATCATCCTAGTATGTGCCCTTGTAAGACTCATTTTAGAGGCTACACATCTCATATTCTCTATGGAACTCAGCAGGGAAATTTGTTCAGCAATGGCAAAAGCCCAATGGCCATAGTTCTGGACTAAAAGCCTACAATCTTGCTCCTCATCTCTTTTATCTCTTATAGTGGCTTACTTCATCTAGTATCTTTGACCTGATGTTTTCACAGCTGCCTTGCAGGCAATTGTGAAGGAAAGAATAATTTTAATTTGTATATTTTTCAATGGAGAAATATGCTCCTTACTTTGTATTTTAACTCTAGTCTGAAATTTCTCATATTTAATATACTAAAGTTCTAAGATATAGCTTTTTTATTACTTTGTATGCATGAGAAAGTTATGTCATAAATACTTTTTAAATTTCCTGTCTGATATGTAGTGAGTTTTAGTGATGAATTTTAGTGTATATAAGAAGGAATGTATGAAATTCCATGTGATGGCACATGCCTGTCATATTTGGAGGCAGATGCACAAAGATTAATGTCAGAGAAAGGCAAACCTGGTCTACACAACAAATTCCAATGCAGTCATTGTTATTTAGGGAGATTATGCCCCCAAAAGAGGCAAGGAAAAGATGCTGAGAAGGCAGGAACATAAGTTACACATGACATGAAGGTAGAAAGGAAGCTATATTGGGGGTGGGGAAAAGGGAAGAAGTAGGCAAACAATGAAAACAAATTTTGTTTGAAAAAAATGTCATAATGAAAATTATAAAATGGCTATCTATTCCTGTTCACTAGAAATTTACCTGTGCACATCTATAATATAGCACTACATGACAGAAAGAGATAGACAGATTGTGAGAACTATGATAGCCTAGGCTATATTGTGAGACACCATGTTAAAAACTAAAAAAAAAAACCCTTTAGTTATACAGCTGTGATAATCAATTACTGAAGTACAAGAAAGAATTTCAAAATATCTCCTACTTCCTTTTTTTTTCACAGTCAACTCAAATTGGTTAATTCTTAATATTTAGATGATATACTGTTCTTTCTTTTGTTTTTTGTTTTTTTTCAGTTCCTATTTTTTTCTTTTTTTCTTTATTTATTTTGTATTTATCAAGAAAAACAGTAAAATGACTTTAAAATGCTGATAAGTTAACAATAACTATAAATAAAATAAAAATCATAAGCATGACTTATCAAGGGTGATAATGCAAAGAAGATTGCTACACATATATTTACTTTGTGTTCAGCTTTCCCTCTGAATTTTTTTTCCATCCCTGTATATCTTTATTCAAGTTCCCTTCCCCATCCCACCAAATCAGGTCATTTTTCTTCTCTGCAACTCCCTATCCCTTCCCTGGGCAGCGAGCAGACAGTCCTATGGTCCCACTGACCCAATAATGCTTGGATCAGTCTCCACTCCTGGCCAAATCCAGTTTTGTCCCCCCTCCCTCAAGAGTGAGTCAGGTGTTCCTATAGATGGACTGGGGTTTGAAGGGTCAGTCCAGGGTGTTTCTGATCCCAAGCTGTTCAGTGGTTGTGGTTTGCCGCTTGGGCATGTTTGGCTTTTTTCTTGTTTGTTTGTTTATCACCTACTTTCAACTCTCATTTTATTTTCTCCTTATTTTCTGTTTCCCTCCCAATATCAACATATCACTTGGATTCCTTTCATTCCCCTCAACAGTAGATTTTTGTCTTCTGTGTTTAGTGAAGCCTTTTTATTTATATTGTTGTAATGCAACAGTAAATATTATGCAATCTATAAAGAAAAATGTATTCATCATGGTTCTTGAGGCTACAAATCTACTATTGAGGTGTTGATGACTTTGGGGGCTTATTCTGATGTGAAAAGCATGATATGATAAGAATTAGTATGAAAGAACAAGAGAGGGACAGAGAGAGAGAGAGAGAGAGAGAGAGAGAGAGAGAGAGAGAGAGAGAGAGAGAGAGAGAGAAGAATCAGAGATAGCATTGCCTTTATGACAAAGCCTTTAGATCCATTTCATTAGTAAAGGTACTGCTCCATTCAGTGCTCTTATAGGCTCAGTGCTACTTAAAAGTTCAACATCCCAATATCACAATAGTGACAATTTCTTTCACCCTGATTTTGGGAGGAAATACTCAAACCATAACATTTCCAAGTCTCCCCTTATCTATCCTTCTTTCCTCCATGCTTTTTCATACATCTCCTGTACTGTACACATTATCTCCTAATAAGGCCCTCCTTCCCTCTTTTCCCATTGACTTTCATATCAGCCTGGACTATTATTACCTTCTCTTGACACCTCTGCAAACTTCTGTCAGTATCTTACTCTACTTTGGATGTCCTTTTATGTATTTTTCTGGTTTCTGCCTTGTTTGTCTGCTCCTGTCACTACATCCTATATTTCTCTGTATGGTGAGTCTGTTTATTTTGGCTGTGCTCTTCCCTTTTACCTAATGTGTTACCTCCATTACTGGGCATGTCTCTGTACAGCCTACCATGATCTACCCTTTTGTGTTTGCAGCACCCATTCACAGGTCTAACAAGGATATTTGTCACAGTATATCACTGAGGGGTAGGCATAGTGATTGCTGCCAAGGCATGGGGCAGTAAAAGACTATGAAAACAAACCCTTATTTGGATCCTCCCCTTACAAGTTAGGTATGTTCCTCAGATTGTTTGCAGAACTGATAATTTAATGTAACTCATATAATTTATTTCAAATGGAGGCACTTTCATGCGATTTCTGTCATTCCTGCTAGCTTTCTCAACCTTCCCTAGTATCACTTGGTCTATCAGATCCACAGAAAATAAATCAAAAAGCAGAAAGGTGGGGGATAACTTTCTTCCACAAGGTTTCTAGTAATTGAAAAGGCTGATTGTTTCTGAAATACGGCTATTTTTTCAAATATTCTTTTTATTTTTTTATGCAGTTGAGTTCCCACATGGTTATACTGACAGTGACTAATTAGTAAGAAAGCCTTTGGGAAATCTTCTGAGTCAAGTTGGCTGGGTTATTGGTTTTTCTCCTATCATTTTATTTCACTTTTCCTGGGAAATACTGAGTCATTTCTCATTTTTTTATATATGTTGTAGTTCCTAAATTCTGTCAATGTTTTCTCCTCTTTCCTTCTTGTGAATATATGTCTTTAAAGACACTTCTACTGTCTGATTTTTTTCTCTTAATATTTATTTCTCTTTGAAGCAGATTTCATTTGGAAGAGCAGCTTTAGTTCTTTTATTTTTTAAAATTAATCAGAAAGTTCAGGGTTTCTATACAGTCTGTGATTTTCTTCCTTCCTTCTTTCTTTCCTTCCTTCCTTTCTTCTCTCCATCCCTCCTTCCTTCCTTTTCTCCTTTTTTTAGCTTGACACAAGTGAAATTCAAAATGGAATTTCAATAAAAAAGATGTCTCAATCATATTGGCCTGCGTGACATATTCTTAACTAAAGATACATGTGGGAGAGTCCATCTCATTGTGAGTTGTGCTACCACTGGGCAGGTTGTTTCGGATGCTATAAAAAGGCAAATCTGTAAGAAGCACCACTTCATGGCTTCGGCATCAGTTTCTGTCTTGAGTTATTATCCTGACTTTCCTGCATGATAAACTACAAGCTGTAAGATAAAGTAAACCCTTTCCTTCCCAACCCTTTTGTTGCTATTGTTACAGTGTTTATCACAGAAATAGAAACCTTAACTAAGACAGAAAGCAAACTAATACATAGACCTTCCATCCCACCAGTACTATATGGGCAGTTTCTATTATCATGATCAGAGTATATTATTCTGGTACATTTATTTTAATTGATGATTCAGTATTGATACACTATTACTATTATGGTTTAGGGATTATTCTTTATATTGTTCAGTTGAGAAAAATGCAAAGTGTTGTAGTAATAAGTTTCTGACCTGACCTGTCTGTTCCAGCAGTCCAAATGAATCACTCCTGCTTATGGTCTAGTCTAACCTGAGGTTTGGACCTGCCCACGGCCCCACTGCTGCCTAGCCCCAAATAATGACCCAGACACTTATATTAATTACTTGCTGTTTGACTTATGCCTCAAGCTTATTGCTAGATAGCTCTCACATCTTTTCTAAAAAAATGACACAAAATATTTTAATTATGCTTAGATCCAATTTAAATTATTACTAAGAATTTTTCCATTTTTTATTTATTTTTTAAAGTAGATTCAATAATCTCTTTTAAAATGATTTCTATATCATATTCTTTTTCCTTAGAAAGAAGAGACTGACTATGACCATTAACCATTTATAACAAACAAACATTTATAAACAATATTTTGGGAATTTGGGCATAGCTTTTCATTCCTACTTCCTGCTGTTTAGGGATGCTGGCAATCTTATGGGGGGGATCCTGAGGCTAGATCTTCTTAGTTTGCAGCCTTGAAGCTGATGTGGCCACCTTTTCCCATCAGAGATTTTGTTTTCAGTGGGTTCTTCTTGATCAAATCATATTAAGTACCCTGGAAGCAATACACAGATTCTCATCTTCTGTGCAAAATAAAAGCATAACCTCTTTTCCAAAGCAACATATCCTTAGACCCAAATTTCAAAGTCAAGATAACTACTTTAAAATATATGTGTTTGTTTATCTTAGCAGCCTTTATAATGAATGTCTTTCTACAGTTAGCATTAACAGTTAAAAAAACTGTTAAAAGAAAACACAATAAAAACATAATCCAAATATTTTGTATATTTTCCATCTTTATATGTCCTATTATATTTTCATTACTCTACTTCTCTTTTTAAAGAATTTTCTCTACCCTTTTTCTTATCTCTCCCAGTGTATATATTCTTTTTCACACACATTGTAACCCATTTAGAGGTTTTCTCCATCTGAATCTGCTTTATTGCATATCCTTAATCATTAGCTAACCAGGATTGTTTTCAAAATACTAAAGTGTAAAGCACTGCTTTGGCTGCTTGCTCTGCGCCACTTGGCTTTTCTTTTCTTTTTTTTTCTTCATTTTTTATTTTGTATTTATCAAATAAACAGTAAAATGAATTTAAAATGCTGAAAAGTTAACAATAACTATAAAGAAAATAAAAATCAAAAGCATGACTTATCAAGGGTAATAATGCAAATAAGATTGCTACACATATATTTACTTTGTGTTCAGCTTTCCCTCTGAATTTTTTTCCATCCCTGTATATCCTTATTCAAGGTTCCTACCCCTCCCACCACATCAGGTCATTTTACTTCTCTGCAACTCCCCGTCCCCTCCCTGGGCAGGGAGCAGACAGTCCTATGGTCCCACTGACCCAATAATGCTTGGATCAGTCTCCACTCCTGGCCAAATCCAGTTTTGTCCACCCTCCTTCAACAGTGAGTCAGGTGTTCCTATAGATGGAGTGGGGTCCAAAGGGTCAGTCCAGAGTGTTTCTGATCCCAAGCTGTTCAGTGGTTGTGGTTTGCCGCTTGGGCACGCTAGGCTTTTTTACTTGTTTGTTTGTTTAGAGACCACTAATGAGTGAGTACATCCCCTGCTTATCTTTCTGAGATTGTGATACCTCGCTCAGGAGGATATTCTCCAAATCCATCCATTTGCCTGCGAATTTTAGGATATCATTTTTTCTTACTTCTGAGTACTACTCCATTGTGTAGATGTACCACAGTTTGTTAATCCATTCTTCAGTTGAGGGACATCTAGGTTGTTTCCAGGTTCTTGCCATTACAAATAATGCTGCTATGAACATAGTTGAGCTAATGCCTTTGGAGTGTGAATGTGCCTCTTTAGGGTATACACCCAGAAGTGGTATTGCTGGGTCCTTGAGATTGATTCTCAATTTTCTGAGAAAATGCCATATTGCATTCCAAAGTGGCTGAACAAGCTTACACTCCCACCAACAACAGAGGAGTGTCCCCCTTATTCCACATCCTCTCCAACATAGGCTGTCATCTGTGCCTTTTATCTTAGTCAATCTAACAGGTGTTAGGTGGTATCTCAAAGTTGTTTTGATTTGCATTTCTCTGATGGCTAAAGATGAAGAGCACTTTTTCAGGTGTCATTCAGGCATTCGTAGCTCCTCTGAGGAGAATTCTGTTTTTAGATCTGTACCCCATTTTTTGATAGGGTTATTCAAGGTTTTGGGTTCTAAATTCTTGAGCTCTTTATATACCTTAGACATCAGTCCTCTATCACTTGTAGGGTTTGTGAAGATCTATTCCCATTCTGTAGGCTGTCGTTTTGTCCTATTGACAGTGTCCTTGGCTTTGCAGAAGCTTCCTAGCTTCAGGAGATCCCACTTATTGATTGTTGGTCTTAGTGTCTGTGCCACTGGTGTTATATTTAGGAAGTGGTCACCTGTACCAATTTGTAGAAGTGTATTTCCCACTTTCTTTTCTAACAAGTTCAAAGTGGTTGGGGTTAAGTTGAGGTCTTTGATCCACTTGGATTTGAGTTTTGTGCAGGGTGACAGGCTCGGATCTATTTGCATTTTTCTACACACTTCCATCCAGCTATGCCAACACCATTTGTTAAATATACTATATTTTTTCCATTGGATATTTTGGGCCTCTTTGTCAAAGATCAGGTGTTCATAGGTTTTTGGGTTAATATCTGGATCCTCAATTCTATTCCATTGGTCCACAAGTCTGTTTTTATGCCAGTACCAGGCTGTTTTTATTATTGTAGCTCTATAGTATAGCTTGAAATCAGGGATGGTGATACCTCCTGAGGTTCTTTTGTTGAGTAAGATTGTTTTGGCCATCCTGGCTTTCCTGTTATTCCAAATGAAATTGAGTATTGTTCTTTCAAGGTCCAAAAAATATTGTGTTGGGATTTTGATGGGCAGTGCATTGAATCTGTAGATTGCTTTTGGTAGAATTGCCATTTTTCTATGTTGATCCTACCTATCCAGGAACATGGGAGAGTGTTCCATTTTCTGACATCCTCTTCAATTTCTTTCTTCAGTGATTTAAAATTTTGTTCAGGTCTTTAATCATAAAGGAGTGTTGAATTTTGTCAAAGGATTTTTCAGCATCTAAGGATATGATCATGTGGTTTTGTTTCTTTAGTTTTTTTATATGATGGATAACATTTACAGTTTTTCGTATGTTAAACCAGCCCTGCATTTCTGGGATGAAGCCTACTTGGTGATGGTGGATGATATCTTTCATACATTGTTGTACACGGTTTGCCAAAATTTTGTTGAGAATTTTTGCATCAATATTCATGAGGAAAATTGGTCTGTAATTCTCTTTTTTTGTTGTGTCTTTGCGTGGCTTGGGTATTGGGGTAATTGTGGCCTCATAAAAGGAATTTGACAATATTCCTTCAGTTTCTACTGTGTGAAATAGTTTGTGGAGCAATGGTCGTAATTCTTTATTGAATGTCTGGTAGAATTAGGCACTAAAATCATCTGGACCAGGGCTTTTATATTTGGGGAGGTTTTTAATGACAGCTTCAATTTCCTTAAGGGTTATAGGCCTGTTTAGGTAACTAATCTGATCTTCATTTAATTTTGGTAGATGGTACCTGTCCAGAAAGCTGTCCATTTCTTTGAGGTTTTCCATTTTTGTGGTTTATAGATTCTCGAAATATGACCTGATAATTCTTTGGATTTCCTGGGGGGGTCTGTTGATATATCCCCCTTTTCATTTCTGATTTTGTTGATTTGGACACTCTCTCTGCTTTTTGATTAGTTTGGCTAAGGGCTTATCTATCTTGTTAAATTTAAAAAAGAAAAATCTCTTAGATTCATTGATTCTTTGTATTGTTCTTTTTGTTTCAATTGTATTGATTTCAGCTCTATGTCTGATTATTTCCTGCCGTCTACTCCTTCTAGGTGAGTTTGCTTCTAATTGTTCTAAGGCTTTCAGCTGAGGTGTTAGGTCTCTAGTGTGAGATATCTCTAGGTTTTCCATGTACGCATCTAGCACTATGAATTGTCCTCTTAAGACTGCTTTCATTGTGTCCCACATGTTTGGATATGTTGTGGATTCTTTTTCATTAAATTCTAGGAAGACTTTGATTTCTTTCTTAATATCTTCCTTAACCAAGGGATGGTACAGCTGAGTGCAGTTTAGTTTCCATGAGTTGGTAGGCTTTCTTTAATTTTTCATATTGTTGAACTCTAACTTTAGGCCTTGGGGTCCGATATGTTACAAGGGATTATTTTCATTTTTTTATATCTATACATATTTGCTTTATGACCAATTATGTTTGCAATTTCGAAGAAAGTTCAATGAGGAGCTGAGAAATATGTATATTCCTTTGCATTTCGGTGGCAGCTTCTGTAGTTATTAAATTCATTTTCATAATAACCTCTTTTAGAACTCATTTCTCTGTTAAGTCCCACTGTCACATCATGATGCCACACTGTTACATCATAATGCCCCACTGTCACATCATAATGCCCCACTATCACATCATAATGCCACACTGTCACCTCACAAAGTCCCACTGTCACATGACAAAGACCCACTGTCACATCATAATGCCCCAATGTCACATCATAGTGTCCCACTGTCACATCATAATGCCCCACTGTCACATCATAGTGTCCCACTGTCATATCATAGTGTCCCACTGTCACATCATAATGCCCCACTATCACATCACAGTGTCCCACTGTCACATCATAGTGTAGCACTGTCACATCATAATGCCCCACTGACACATCATAGTGTCCCACATCACATCATAATGCCCGACTGTCACATCATAATGCCCCATGGTCACATCATAGTGTCCCACTGTCACATCATAATGCCCCACTGTCACTTCATTATATCCCACTATCACATCATAATGCCCCACTGTTACATCATACTGTCCCACTGTCACATCATAATGGACCACAGTTACATCACACACGCCCACTGTCACATCATAATGGTGCACTGTAACATCATATGCCCCACTGTCACTTCATAATGTCCCGCTGTCACATCATAAAGCCCCACTGACATATCATAGTATCCTACTGTAACATCAAAATGTCCCACTGAAAAATCATAGTGTCCCACGGTCACAACATAGTGTCCCACTGTCACATCATGCTGGCCCACAGTCACATCACACTGGGCCACTGTCACATCATAATGGTCCACTGTAGCGTCATATGCCTGACTGTCACATCATAGTGTAGCACTGTCACATCATAATGTCCAACTGTTACAACATAATGTCCCACTGTCACATCAAAATGCCCCACTGTCACTTCATAATGTCCCACTGTCACACCATAAAGCCCCATTGACACATCATATTATCCCACTGTAACATCAAAATGTCCCACTGAAAAATCATAGTGTCCCACGGTCACAACATAGTGTCCCACTGTCACATCATACTGGCCCACTGTCAAATCACACTGGGACACTGTCACAACATAATGGTCCACTGTAACATCATATGCCCCACTGTCACATCATAGTATCCCACTGTCATATCATAGGGTCCCACTGTCACATCATAATGTCCTACTGTCACATCATAGTGTCCCACTATCACAACTTAGTGTTGCACTATCACAAATTAGTGTCGCACTTTCACTACATAATGTCCCACTGTCACATCATAAAGCCCCACTATCACATCATAATGCCCCACTGTCACAGCATAGTGTCCCACTGTCACATCATAATGCCCCAATGACACATCATAATGCCCAACTGTCACATCATAATGCCCAAGTGTCACATCATAGTGTCCCAATGTAACAACATAATGTCACACTGTCACATCATAATGCCTCATTGTCACATCATAGTGTCCCACTGTGAATTCATAAGGCCCCACTGACACAACATACTTTCCCACTGTCACATAATAGTGCCCCATTGTCACATTATAGTGTCCCACTGTCACATCATAGAGTCCAACTGTCAAAATAATGCCCCATTGTCACATGAAAATGCCCCACTGTCACATCATAATGTCCCACTGTCACGTCACAGTGTCCCACTGTCACATCATGGAGTTACACTGTCACATCATAATGCCCACTGTCACATCATAATGCCCCACTGTCACATCATAGTGTCCCACTGTCACGTCATAGTGTCCCACTGTCACATCATAAAGTCCCACTGTCACATCATAATGCCCCACTGTTATATCATAATGTCCCACTGTCACATCATAATGCCCCACTGTTACATAATAATATTTTTCTGTCACAGCATAATGCCCCACTGTCACATCATAATGCCTCACAGTCACATCATAATGTTCCACTTTCACATCATAATACCAGACTATCAAATCATAATGCCCCACTGTCACATCATAATTCCCCATTGTCACATCACAATGCCACACTGTTACATCATAATGCCCCATTTTACATCATGATGTCCTACTGTTACATCATGATGCCCCATTTTTAACTCAAAATGTTGCACTGTCACATCATAGTGTCCCATTGTCACATCAAAGTGTCCGACTGTCACATCATAGTGTCCCACTGTCACATCATAATGTCCCACTGTCACATCATAGTGTCCCACTGTCGCATCATTAAGCACTTCTGTCACATCAAAATGCTCCACTCTCACATCATAGTATCCCACTGTCACATCATAGTGTCCCACTGTCAC
>PVIH01026934.1:7227-17969 GCA_004025045.1 Sigmodon hispidus | reverse complement strand
ACCTTATATCCTGTGATCTCCTGGTCGTGTCCCTGCCCTGTCCACCTCATTACCCATGCTTCAGACACATTAGGCTCCCTGCATTTCTTCTACCTGCAAAGCTAGACTTCAGTTTATTCCCCTTTGTTAGTTAGGACTTTGGAAGCAACGTTCTCCAAACCTTCAAATCTCCTGTCTTTCTTCCTAGTTACAAATCTTGTTGATTCTCAGAATGAGGCTTTGAGAAGCCATGGAATGAGTTTAGGATGAATGACAAGGGAGGCTGGGTGTCATCGCATGAGAGTGAAATTCTGCATCTTTTCCAGATGAAGACAACCTGGGCACCAACAAATGGGTCAATCCTTTGTCTTCCCCTCCGTTCAGAAGCTGCAAGGAAATCAAGCAGGAGTTCACTGGGGCACAAGGTGAGCGATGAACCACTTACAGAGCACACTGTAATCCTAACACTTGGGAGCCCAAGGCAGAGGATTGAAAGCTCCAAGCGAGCCTCGCCTCGGGAGACCCTGTCTCAAAAATGGAAACAAATAACCCAGTTGGGAAATCAGGCTTTTGTCTTCTGGAGCAGATTTTATTTATTATATAACAAATGTGATACAATGTATACAGGAATAAAAACTACACTTAGCCAGTTAGAAAGGTTTTCAGAGTGAAGAATGACTTTCACAAAGGTAGGAATCGCCACTACCCATCTCAAAATTTTTGTTTCTTTAAACCAAAATTCTATAGCAATAAATTTCTGTGTTCCCCAGGAGCTGCTGTTCTGTTTCCTACTTCTATGAATATGTCAATTCCTGTTATCACATATGAGTAATCTGCCTTACTTATTAGGATACATCAAGGCTCATATATGTTGTAGATAGTTCATTTATTTTAAAAAGATTTAGCGTTATTAGGATGACAGTGATGTAGATGTACATGTCTGTGTTTGGGAGCATGGACAGGTATGTGCAGGTAGATGCAGAGTCCAGAAGAGGCCATATAGTCCTCTGGAGCTGGAGTGACAGGCATTTGTACACTGCCAGGTCTGAATGCTGGGAACCTAATTCAAGTCCTCTGCTAGAGCAGTCCTTGCTCATAACCATGGGTCATTTCTCCAGCCCACTTCATTCTTCGTGATCTATTGGATCTATAGGAATGACACAATATACATTCTGTATACTAGGCAGTACAGTATATTGCTTATTCCTTTCTCTGTAGAGACATACTTGGCTTGTATTTCTCTACAGAGAAAGACCTTTCAGGTCTTGTGACCATAGCTGTAACAAACATGAATGTACATAATGAAGCCCTGTTGCAAGTTCTTTAGGTATATACTGAGTAGAGTCCTTTGATAATACTATGTTTAACTTTAGAAGAAACGTCACTGTCAGTCTGGGTAAGTCTGTGTTCTGCCTCAGTCTCAAAAGCTTGGCTTTCTCAACTCAGGCAGAGCCCAGGGACACCTGTGGAAGGACACTCAGGGTATGAGACCTTAGCCATGTTGGCAGTTCCTAGAACCATTCTGCTTCTCAAGCAGAGATGGACAATGAGCTTGCACACAGGAGGACTGTGGATGGTTCTCTCTACAGATGGCCTCTATTTCCTCCGCACAAAGAATGGTGTCATCTACCAGACCTTCTGTGACATGACCACTGCAGGTGGTGGCTGGACCCTGGTGGCTAGTGTGCATGAGAACAACATGTATGGGAAGTGCACAGTGGGTGACCGCTGGTCCAGTCAGCAAGGCAACAGAGCAGACTATCCGGAGGGGGATGGCAACTGGGCCAACTACAACACCTTTGGGTCTGCAGAGGGGGCCACAAGTGATGACTACAAGGTTGGTACTCTCTGTAGCCACTGGGAAAGTGTGAGGATGTGAGTGGAGCTCAAGCATGCCAGGGAGAGGTTTGGAAGGTTGCCCTTCAACATAGGTCTGAAGAAGTAAAAAATGCTTATCTTGAATCTCAGCATCCCCCAAAGGAGCCTCTTTGGTAAGTAGGTGGTGGGATCGCTATCCTTGATAATGAGGGTAGCTGAGCATGGCTGCCATCTGTCTACATGGAGCCCAGAGAATCAGCTGTGCTGGGGACTGTGCCTGTTGGTCTTTGTTAGTGAAATCTCCTGATCTGGTCAAGCTCAGTGTTGGTTGCTTTCCAGAGCCCTGGCTACTTCGACATCCAGGCTGAGAACCTGGGTATCTGGCATGTGCCCAACAACAGCCCCCTGCAAAATTGGAGAAACAGCTCCCTGCTGAGGTACCGCACCTTCACTGGCTTCCTGCAGCACCTGGGCCATAATCTGTTTGGCCTGTACCAGGTAATGGAGACTGTTGGCTAAAGGCTGCTTTTCCTGGATGTGGAGAGAGAAGCAGGTGTTTGGAGTTGGATGGGTTGTATATGTTTCCCTAATTCTAAGTGAGCCAAGGAAGGTGAAGGGTGGGGGTATGTGGAAAAGAGAGGAGAGGAGAGAACCAGGGAGAAGAGAATAGTGAGAGCTAGAGAGGGCCAGAGACTGAGGGATAGAGGGAGGGTCTAGGTGTCAGAGGATTCTGTCTCGTCTGACTGGCTTGGAAACAATCTCAGTTACTGGACACATGCTGTGCCTCCCCATGCAGGGCAGTGTTCTTGGGATTGCTGGTGCTGCTATCCTTACCCAGTGACTTCTTTTGTTCCTTGTAGAAGTACCCGGTGAAATATGGAGGGGGGAAGTGTTGGACTGACAATGGCCCAGCATTACCTGTGGTCTATGACTTCGGTGATGCTCAGAAGACAGCCTCTTATTACTCCCCCCTTGGCCAGAGTAAGTCTGTAGTGCTCTTCTGAACCCTGTGCAGCCATGTGATAAATTCATCTATAAGTGCTGTCATTCACCATCCACTACAGCCTGCTCCTCTCCTATGAATACTTGTGTTTTGTTTCTTTTCATTCAGTTCATTGTCTTTGTGCTCTCAACTGTCACTAACCCATTTTACAGATTAGAAAATTGGAATACTGAAGGTCCAGCAACTTGCCTAAGAGCATAGGGCACCAGCCAGAGAGTCTGCATTTGCCCTGGGGATATTTGGTTATAGAATCAAATTCTAGCAACACTGATATCATCCAATGGTTCCTTAGGAACAGGCTAGGTCTATGTGCAAGGTTCAGAACAACAGAACTAAATGGGCTAGAACAACAGTAATACATGAAGTTTTTTTCCCCTCTGTTGTGTGGGGTGGCTATTGTGTTATTTATATAAATGCAAAGGTAACATAACCTTTCATAGAGGTGGAATTGTAATTTGTAATTTAAAGCCCTTGCTATTCTTGGCATATAAAAGTTTAAAGTTACAGGGAACAAGGAAAGTGTGAGAGTCAGTACACTTGCTAACTGGTCCACTGGAGATTACAGTGTGATCTTCCCAGCTTACTACATTTTTCCAAACGGACTTTCAGTATACTTGCGTCTTTGTGAAGATCCACTCTTGTACTCTGAGATTTGGAAAAGGCTTCTGTTACCTACAATTGTGGCTGGGATGTTTTAGCCATTGGTCATGGTAGTGTCAGACTCCACCCAGTGTTTCTGACTGTTGACCTAGACTCTATGCCTGGCACTGAGTATCTCTGTGTTGACCTCAAGACAAGTATTTCTAGAATACTTATTGGATGCTGTTTTTTACTTTTTCTTTTCAGAGGAATTTACTGCAGGATTTGTTCAGTTCAGAGTGTTTAATAATGAGAGAGCAGCCAATGCCTTGTGTGCTGGCATGAAAGTCACTGGATGTAATTCTGATGCTGTGAGTCTTTTAAAAATCACTAAAAATTTTGAATTATGTATATACCTGGTGCTTGTATATAGGTATATGCATGTGAATATAGGTACCCAAGAAGCCAGAAGAAGTTGTTAGATTTCATGGAAATGGAGTTACATATGGTTTTGACATGCTTGACATGGGTGCTTGGCATCTGAACTTGGCTCCTTCTGCAAAAGCAGCAAGTGTTCTGAACTGCTCAGCAATTTCCCTAACTCCACACTCATGAGTCTTATTAGGAACCAAGTGGGCTTGTGAATAATACTGAGCTTTTCAGCGTTTTGAACATGGGAGACTGTCATAGTAGTATAGCATGTGTGTGAGAGTGTGACTTTTCCTTGTACTTGGCTTGGTCTCAGAGATCAGAACTTCTTGTTGAAGACCATAGTCAGTGTTCCACCTTTAAAGTACTGTTGCTGTTCTCTTAGCTTTTATGATACAACACTTAGTTACTTGGAACCAGGGTGACACTTATATTTAGGAAGTCTTGTGGAAGCCTTTGGAGGCTGAGATTATTAGAGTCACCAAGTATTGTCATTCTCCACCCAAGGTTAATTGTGATGGGGAGTGATAAGTATGGAGAGAGTGAAAGGGATTTTTTTTTTTGTGTGTGAAAATCTGCTTTCTACCCACCTTTCAGTCTGTCTGAAAAATATAAAATGTAGTGTGCACGGGTGCCAGTGTATTATTTGCTTATTGTTTAGCATAGCTTGCTTTGAGCTCCTATGCTGTACCTTGATAGCACTTAGGTTAGACATTCACATAAATGTGTAATTGTTATCTGATATGTTTGAAGTATAATAGAAATATAAACTAAGGAGCTTGGGTATAGCTTAGTGATAAAACATTTGCCTAACATGCAGAAGGCCATAGGCTTTGGTTCCTGGTGCCATAAAACAAAAGAAAGCAAAACACAAGACAGACAAACAAACAATCAGAAACAACTATGGGCTACATTGAGCACAGGGAATGGGAGAGTACTGACTGCGGGAAGGGAGTTTTGTTTCTGAGACAGGTCTTTTATAGCTTAGGTTAGTTCTGAACTCACTATGTAGTGAGGATGACCTTGAACTTCTGTTCCTCTTGCCCTTAGCTTCCCAGTGCTAGGATGACAGGCATGTGACATTGCACCCAGTTTATAGAAAAGGTCCTTTTTTGAGTTGAATCTTGGGAGATGAATAGAAGCTTATGGTACAGACTGATATAGGGTGAGTGAATAGTATATTCAAGTTTTCCAGTGTTTTAGTTCGCATGTGGTATTGAGGGAGAGCAAACTGTGTTTCAGTTTTGATGCACATGGATGGATATAGGGTACATCCAAGGGCTGATTTAGGAACTGTTAACAGGAACTCGATCAGGAGGAGACCTTTACATTACACCAGTGAGTTTGTAATGTATGTAAATTATGGGAGCCATCAACACATTTTAAAGGGGTAGACTAGCTTTATTATCTTTGTGTGTTAAAATGACACTGATAGCATAATGTCAAATTTGAGTGGGGGAAAGACTAAGAATAAAGAAAGGTTGTTTTCATAGTCTAAATGAAAGTAGGGCAGTACCCATGTATGGGGTCAATGAACACTGATGATTTAAAGTTTAAGACCAGATGAATACATAGAAAGGAAAGAAATGTCTAGGATAACCTTACGGTTTTCACTTGGGTGAGTAAATACCATTTTAAAAATCTTATTAAAATTAAGTTTACTTAACTGATAACATAAAATTATATTATTATATATGAATAGAATGCACTGTGATAGTTCAATACAAGAACAGATCATGCAGTGTTTAAATCAGGTTAAGCCTGTCTGTCTTCTCAAACATGCATTTCATGTTGTGGAAACATTGCAATTGCTTTCCTCTAGCTTTTGAACTCTGCAACAGACTATCATTGCCTATAATCATCTTTCTTTGCAATAACACACTAGTAATTCTATTTAACTGTAATTTAGTGCTCATTTAATCTCTTTACTTCCCTGATTTTTAGGATGGTGAAGTAGAACATATTCTGCTACTTGGGAGGTTGAGACATGGAAAGAGCAAATTTACAGTCCATGAATATCATTTATTAAGTCACAGTGTCTAAATAAAGACCAGGTTTAAAATCAAGGAGGGATTTATACTCATATGCTGTTTCATGCTTTGGTCAGTCATGGATTTCTTAGATCACAGTGGTTTCATTTCATAGTACTGCCTAGAAACATCATAGTGATTCTAGATTGTTTAGGACACTGTGATGTTCACACTGTGGCCAGATCAGTCAATGAATTTCTAACAATAAATCCCCATTGTGAAGTGACACATGGTTGTAACTAACCCTGTTTTTTCATGTGATCCTGAAATGCCTGACTGGTGATTTGAATGGCAGATGGATTTAAGATCTTTAGCTCAAGGAACATTCAGAGATAGCCATTTTGAGCCATCAGTGAATAGAGAGTTCAATGAAAGCAGAGAGTTGATACAAGACACTGGAAACTGTGCTCCCTCTGGGAAGTAGCACTTAAACATCAATGGAAGGGGATTTTATGGATCAAATAGAGGGATACTGCTAACGGAGAGTCTGATGAGGGATGAAGAGTCCACTGAATTTGGCTGTTAAGGTGTATCTGGGCTCATCAGTTGTATTAGGTTTTTTGTTTTTTTTTTTTTTTTTTTGCCTTTGTGATTAATACCCAAGAGAAACACATTAAAAGTCTTATTTAGGTTCAGCCTTTCAGAGATCTTAGCCTGTGGTCATTTGGCTCCATTATGGTTAGATTCATGGTGAGACAGAAACATTTTACAGAAAGGGCATATACGAACAGTGTGGCTTACTGAATGGTGGCCAGGAAGCTGAGAAACAGCATGAAAGGCCAAAGCAAGTCACCTTCAAAAACATGCTTCTTTGTGGCCTAGAAGATGGCATAGAGGGTAAAAGAACCCTGGATGCAAGCCTGGTTACCTAAGTTCATATCTCTAGAACCCATACAAGAGCTTCACACAGTAGTGGAGGTATCTGCTGGGAAACAGTGGGAAGGGACCTTCCCGCCAACATGGCTAACACAGTGGTGCAGAGAACCTTGTCAAACAAGGTGGGAGAGCAAGGACCAACACATGGCATGATCCTCTAGTTGTGTCATGCAGGCACCTGTATCCTGACACCACACTTCCTCTTCCAGTGATCTACTTCCTCCAACCAGACCACATCCCCATCCACAGCTCCACCCCCTCCCAACAGTTAGTTCACAAAGGCGACTCCATTAGTGATTAACTAACTGATGAAGGCAGGGGCCTCATATCTAATCCCTTCCCCAAAGCCCTGCCCCTGAAAGTTACATACACTGGCTATCAGGTCTTCAGTACATAACACCTTTGCGGGAGGACACTTCATATCCAAACCATATCACCAGCTGACCTCTCATTGCTATTTCCTCCTTGTTTTTCAGCACTGCATTGGTGGAGGAGGATTCTTCCCAGAAGGTAATCCTCGGCAGTGTGGTGACTTCTCTGCATTTGATTGGAATGGATATGGAACTCACATTGGGTTCAGCAGTAGCCGGGAGATAACCGAAGCAGCTGTGCTTCTGTTCTATCGTTAGAACCTTGTGGTGTGGGACCCAGACTTCCCCAGTCTGTGGGCTCACATGATGGAGAAAAACTTACCTAGTAACTGGAATGCGGATGGCACAGGAAAGAAGAATAAATCATGTCCATTGCAGGCTTGGATGTCTTTGTGAATTCTTTTTGTGCGAGGGCGGGAGATTTCAAGAGTTTCTGCTGCCCTATTTGATTTGTCTTGTGTAGGGCACGGTTGGCCCTTGCACAACTTGTTGGAACATTGCATCATGTTCCCCAGCTATTGCATCTGCGCCACTTATGTTAATTAGGCGTTGAGTAGTGACCTATCCGATGTGATCCCTGACTATGCTAATTTGGCATTCCTTACCACCTATCACCAGCTATATGCTAATGAAGCATTACTTTGGACCTATCACCAGCTATATGCTAATGAGGCATTACTTTGGACCTATCACCAACCATATGCTAATGAGGTATTACGTTGGGCACCAATCATATAGCTACATGCATCCCAGCTTCCCTATATAATAAGCAGGCTGCATTTCAGGCACAGGGTCTTCCTTCCACCATTCTACCTCAACTGAGCTGTACTCCAATAAAGTGTGATCCAAGAAGAATTGTGCGTGTGGTGACTTGTCATTCTGCAGGCCAGAAAGTGGCTTGCCACAAGTGGTGCTGAAACCCGGGAATCTTCGCACCCTGCAGGGAAGACCGATTCAGAGCTCGACACATGGAGTGGACCATCAGTAAGTAGTCCGTTCAGATATGCGGGTGCTCCTGGGAGGTCTAGAGCCTGAGATCTTTGCTACAGTTTTTTTCATCCTAGTTGTCCTAATTTTTCTTGCCTGCTTGTGGCTGTGGTGCCACCAACCCAGCAAGGAGTGCCTTCCCTGGCCGTGCGATAAATCAAACGTGTGTCCGATCTAATAAGCCGCTCGTAGATCAGAGCGCAAGATGGGGAACAAATTGTCTGCTGACTCCACGACCGAGTTCCATGAACCTATTCAGGCTATATTGAGTAGCCGAGGGCTAAAGCTTTCCTGCAGAGCCATAAGCCGGTTGCTGGAAAATATCAAAAGCAGTGCTCCGTGGTTCGGGGTGTCAGGCAGTTTGACTATTCCATCATGGGAAAAACTTGGCAGGGATCTAGAGAAATGCAACACTGAGGGAACACTTTCCTGAGGTACCCTTCCGCTATGGAATATGATCTATTATTGCCTATAGGATGGAAAATATGAAGACATTATTCAGCAAGGACATAAGGCTCTCAGTATATGCCAGGATAGCGCATCAGAAAATGGAGGCACAGGGACTACAAAAGATAGGTCTAAGAAAAAGAAAAAGGAAAAGAAAAATTCAGAACCAGTGCCAGGACTGTACCCAGTCCTAGAAGAATTTAAAGATTTATATATGTCTCAAGATGAGCTAGACCCTGAGGAGAGGGAGAGAGAAGAAAAAAGAGTATACACGCGGAATAAAGGACCTGGTCAGTTGCTGCAGAAGAATCTGAAGGAGATTCAGAACTGCAGTAATCAGGGGGGTTAACCGGTAAGTCTCACAGGAAAATAGTGGGACCTGTGTTAAGCAGGAAAACTCTGCTTGTAGAAAAAAGCAGAGAACGGGGCATCTGCTGATGAGCGGATCTAACCTGTTAGTATTTTGGGGTTGAAAGAAAAATAAATAAATAAATAGGCAAGGATATGGGTGTAAATTCCTCTCACTCGATTGCCACAGCTTTGAAAGAGCTGTTGAAGAGTAACGGCGTGAGCATTAAATCAAAAAATTTAAAAACCTTTTTAGATGGAGTAGATCACTGTGCTCCTTGGTTTTTGGTTAGTGGTTCACTTACAAGCGCAGCATGGGAAAAGTTAGGAAAGGATTTGATTAGGGCACACAAGGCTAGAGAGCTGGCGATGGGTATTATACCCATCTGGTCCCTGGTGCGTGAATTCCTAGATCATGCTATAGGTAAAGATTTGATAGAGGAAGGGGCGAGGGAATTAGAGAAGCTTAAAGAAGAACTATCCAAAAGAGAGTCCCTAACAGCCAAGGGGGCTGTAGGAAGATTGTATCCACCACTGCCTTCCCTAGAAGAACTCTGCTTAGAGTCCCCTGATGAGTCTGTTTCCCAGTGCTCAGAGGGAAGATCGAGTTCAGACTCTGAGCCTGAACAGAAAGGGAGAATAAAAGGGAGAGGCTGTAAGAAAAAGAAACTAAAAAGGGAAAGTCAACCATTTGTTTCCCCTACTGCGCTTATTGCCCCCCCTCCGTATTGCCCATCTGGTGGGGGCATCTGTTCTAAGCAACCGGACAATACAAAAGTGTGGAAGAGAGTCAAGCATGAGCTGCGTCCTAGCGTGTCGCTGGCTTTTCCAGTTTTTCAAGATAACCAGGGGCAAAGGTATCACGAGCTTTTAGATTTTAAGATAGTGAAATCCCTGGCAGAGTCTGTTCACACTTATGGCACTATTGCATCTTTTACAGTAGTACAGGGTGAGGCATTGAGTAGATCTGCCATGACGCCTAGTGACTGGAGTAGCTTGGCAAAAGCGTGTCTCAATCCTGGGCAGTATTTAGACTGGCTATCATTCCTAACTTTAAATGATTTTCAAATATTGCTTGGGGATATAAATTGGATTCGGCCATATTTGAAATTAACTCGCTTTGAGCTTAAACCCTTATTTGATATTATAGAGGGAAACCCAGATCTTAATTCCCCATACCAGCTAACCCCAGAGGCTCAGATAACACTTCAAAAGGTAGAGCAAGCAATTACTAGGGCACAGTTGGTGCGCTGTGATGAATCCAAACCCATTTGGATGTGTATCCTCCCCACTTTAGGCTTTCCAACTGGTGTTCTTTGGCAAGAAGGGCCTCTACTGTGGATTCATACTAAATCTACAGGGATGAGAACCTTGTCCCACTATCCATCCATGACAGCTGAGGTTGCATTATTAGGCATTAAACAATCTATTACATCTTTTGCCAAGACTCCTGACCTACTTATAGTCCCTTATACAAAAGAACAAGTAGAGATATTGGCTGCCACTACCTCAGAATGGGCTATATTGGTTTGTGCCTTTTCTGGTACAATTGATAATCATTTGCCCAAGAGTGAACTTTTAAGATTCGTAGTTCAGCAGCCTGTGGTGTTCCCTCGGATCACGAGGCAGCAACCGTTGAGCAATGCCTTAACCATCTACATGAATGGGTCTAAGACTGGGAAGGGAGCCTACATGGTGCAAGGAGGCTCACCTGTAACTGTTGAGTGCCGTCCAAATGCTCCCCAAATAGTAGAATGCCAAGTAGTTTTAGAGGTTTTTAAATGTTTTCCTGAGTCTTTTAATTTGGTATCTGATTCATCATATGTGGTGAATGCTGTTAAAAATTTAGAAATTGTTTCCTATATTAAACCCTCT
>PVIH01026933.1:0-17872 GCA_004025045.1 Sigmodon hispidus | reverse complement strand
GTCACTGCACAGAGTGGGCTCACTGGGTCCTTTGCCCCCGTTTGTCCTCACAGCTGTGGTGCAGTCCACTGTGTCCAGCGGCTATGGCAGTGCAGGTGGTGCCAGCAGCAGCATGGGCCTGGGAGGAGGCAGCAGCTACTCCTACAGCAGTAGCCATGGCCTTGGAGGAGGCTTCAGTTCTGGCAGTGGCAGAGGCATCGGGGGTGGCATCAGCTCCTCTGGAGGCAGCTCCTCCACCATCAAGTACACCACCAGCTCCTCTAGCAGGAAGAGCTACAGGCACTGAAGTCCCAGTCACTGGGGCTTCTCTCTGTCCCCACCTTCCCCTGGCTGCAGAGCCCTGTGCTCAGGTGCTGTCCCTGCTGGTCTCCACCCTCTGCTCTCTGGTTAGGGCTGAGGAGCTGAGCCCCTGTTACTGTTCTGTCTGCTCCCCCTTTAGCCCCCATTTTCCATCTTCTGATCATCATCGTCTGACATCACATCACAACCCACTCACATCTGGTGCTTTATGTTGTAGTTAGGTTTCCAGGTACCTGCCTCCCTGGCTCCATCTCTGAGGCTCCCTGTGAAAGGGCATCTCTCCCTTTTATTGGAGAAAGCATTGTCTGGTTCCACTCAACAAACCCAGAGCTTTCCTTTCGTGTCAGTGGTCTGAGATAACAACAACTTCAGTGTCATGAAGCTCCTGGCAGTATCTGTGATAGCACAAGTCAACGGTCCTGTGATGTATGGATCTGTGATCATGTGACATCTCCTCTGCTCTTTGCTTTCTTAAAATTGCTAAATAAAGCACGTTTATAACATAACTACTTCCTAGAAGTGGTTTTTTTACACCAAGGTCTTCATCCTTGCTAGACAACGCCGTTTTAGAGGATTTTTTTACTGCTCATTTTGCACTTATGAGAGGGAGAATGTATCATTTGTCTTTTGAGTCTGGGTTACCACAAGGAATAGATGGGTACAAAGATGTATATATCACAATGTATTATTTAGATTAAACTGGGAAAATTATAGAAATATCAAAACACCTCAATTCATGGAAGGATTAATCAGTAATCAAGACACCTGTGACCTTATTCAACAAATAGAATCTCTAACACATGTGTTTCTTATGGAGTGGGACAATGATGGATTACAAACATCCACTGTGTGGCTTCAGTGTGAAAAGGGTCAGGGTAAGAAGGACATGCTCTATCTGTGAGAGAATACAAAGAGGAAGAGCATGGGGACTTGTTAAAGATGCGACAGATTCCTGGCAAGTGTGGCATACAAGAAAACTACTCTAAGAATAGGAGAAACAGACCAGGGTTCCAGGGCACAGGTGAAGCCAGGGAGCCGTGGAAAATCTGACTGGCAGATTTAACCACAAGACCAGCCCATAGTTCTCATAAGCCTTAACCCATCAGGGTTCCAGTGTGAGAGTCACTCCTTAATGCCAGGCCTGGCTTTGAAAAAGAAACCCATTTGCCACTTGTACTGGCTGGTTTGGGGTGTCAACTTGAGCTAGAGTCATCAGGGAGGAAGGAGCCTCAGCTGAGGAAATGCCTCCATGAATTCCAGATGTAAGGCATTTTCTTAAGTACTAATTGATGGTGAAGAGCTGCCCATTGTTGGTGGTGTCATCCCCGGGATGATGGTCTGGGTTCTATAAGAAAGCAGATGAGAAAGACATGGGAAGCAAGCCAGTAAGCAGCTCCCCTTCATGGTCTTTGTATTGGTTCCCTGTCCTGCCTTCCTTTGGTGATGAAAAGCAATGTGGACATGTGAGCTGAATAAACTCCTTCCTCCCCAGTTTGCTCTGTGGTCATATAGTTTTTCTTTGCAGCAATAGAACCTAAACTAAGACACTAGTCCCCACCTCCCAGAATACTGGAGCTAGGGATTATCATCAGACAGAAGCTATTGTGTGAAAGTCAGCTACTGTGAGGACTTGAAAGCTAAGAACACAGAAACATCTTCCTGTAAGAGCACTTCCAATAACAGGTACTTGTGAAAATGGAAGACTTGGTCAAGGACCCACCGAGAAGTGCAAGCACCAGGGAGTCCTGTGTGGAAGGTGCTGTAGTCAATGGTTTCTTTCCCACTGTGAGAGAGCAAAGGTGTCACCTGAGGGTAACTGCACAGTCCATGACCAGCACTCTGCTTAAGAATATCGGAAATGAAGGCAAAGTGAATGAAATACTACACGCAGATAGAAATAAAGAGAAAATGGAACAAGCATGGCTACACTGTTCAAGAATGAATGGACACACTGAACTGACCAAACATAAGCATCCTTGGAGATGAAGAGGGATCTGAGATAAAATCTGAAAGCATAGCAACCATCCAATGAGATTATAGCAGAACATCCCCCAAATATAGGACAAAATATTTATATTCAAATACAAGAACAATTTAGAATCCCAAATAAATATGCCTTGAAAGGTGTTTTCCAAGTTGCATTCTAATTAAAAAATGCCACAGCCACAGAACAAAGACACAATATTAAAACATATGAGAGGAAAATCACTAACACACAAAGACAAACTCATTAGAATAACATCATATATTTATTAAAGCTCTAAAATTCAGGAATGAATGGAATCATATGTATACACATACACACATTACACATGCATATATATGCTCTGTATGTATATATGTGTGTATGCTCACATATATATGCATGCAGTTTAATATAAGCATCTATATATATTTTGAACTGGGTACTCCATGTATCCCAGGCTGACCTGGAAATGTAATAGGATGTCCTTGAACAGAATCCTGATCCTCCTTTCTCCACCTTCTAAGTGATGGAATTATAGGTTGTGTACCTCTGTGCATGGCTAGAATGTTGTGTTGAAAGGCCTGAAAATAAGTAACCGCCAAGCAAAGCTACTATTTCCAGAAAAGTTAGCTTTCCCAGATGATGAAGAAGTTAGGGCATTCTAAGATGATCACACCCTAAAACAGTGCATAAACCTGAAGCCAAGGACCACAAGGAAGTAAAGGAATTGCACACAAAAAGAAGAAAGGCAAACACACAAACACAGGTGCTCAGAGAAGAGTGGACATCATGAACGGAAACATGAACAAATGAGAAATAGGAAAGATTGGACATGTTCAACTCAAACAGTCAGAAAACCCTCAAAATGATTAACGAGTTTTAAAGAACAAACAGTGTTGAGTCAATCAGGAAAGTCACAGCTAATTATTGGCTGAGTAATTATGTCTCAATAATGATCCTAATAATGACTTGTCATAACTCTCCAATTAAAACATGCAGAGTAGCTGATTTAAAAACTAGGGCTTAGAGAGATGGCTCAGTGGTTAAAAATGCAAAGTGGATGAAGAAGAAGGTGGTAGATATTCTTTGGGGTTGGACTCAAACATAAGTAAATGAATGGTAGAATTTAGAAAGAGAACAGATGGATAAGAGTGCATTTTAAAAAATAAAATAATCTAGTCAGGAAGACAATTATTGTGTGTTTCCTTGTATATGTAGAATACATTCATACATGCATGCACATATATGTATGTGTGTAAACATTCATGCATGTTTCTGAGTGTTTGTGTGTATATGTAAGTGTGAGAAAGAGAGAGAGAGAGAGAGAGAGAGAGAGAGAGAGAGAGAGAGAGAGCACATAGAGAGGATCCCAGCCTGATTTCTAAGTAATAGTTCCCAATATCTAGAAACTCATTTTACTTGGAGCCCCACTGGCCACATCCAGCAGCATCTCAGAAGGATTCTGTAACAGGCAGCACATAGCTACCATACAACCCTAAACAGAGCAGGGAACAGAAACCAAGCAACAAGACCCCTACCTAACAAAGGCAAGACCAGATATCAGCTCATAGAATTATGATCATTACAAACAAAGTCCCTAGATCCAGCATTAAAACAATAACACCCATGATGATATATCTCCACAGGGCCCAGGAATAACACCCATGATGATATATCTCCACAGGGCCCAGGAATCCTACCACAGTCGACCCTGAAAATTGCAACGTAGCTGAAGTCCAGGAAAAGGCCTTAAAAAAAACCATTATGCATGTGATAGGGGTTCTTGAAGAAATGAATCAATCATTCACAGTAATCTATGAAAACACAAACAAAGGGGGAGGAAATGAATAAAAATGTTCAAGACCTGAATGTGAAAACAAAATCAACAAAGAAAACCCAAATTAAGGGAAATGTGGGAATGAAAAACTTTGGAAATCAGAGAGTTACCTCAGAGGCAAGCCTCATTAACAGAATACAATATATGAAAGAACTAAAGACATGATAGAAGATATGGATATCTTGGCCAAAGAAAATGATAAATCTAAAAACATCCTGGCACAAAACATTCAGGAAATCTGGGACAGTATTAAAAAGACCAAATCTATGAATAATAGGAATAGTGGACCGAGAAGAAACCCAGTACAAAGGCACAGAAACTATTTCATAGATTTACCTACCATGAAGAAGGAGATGTCTCGCAAAAGAAGTATATGGAAAACTGAATAGATCAGAAATTTCTCTTAGCATTCAATAATCAAAACACTAAACATAAAGAACAATAGGCAGACCTATGAGAATAGCACCTGATTTCTCAAAGGAGACTCTAGAAGTAAGAAGGGCATGGACAGGTGTTCTACAACTCTAAGATACATGTGCCAGCCAACAGTGTTATGCCCAGTAAAGCTGCCAATCACAACAGATGGACAAAATAAGACACATCTCAATATAACCAAATTGAAGCAACATCTACCTATAAATCCACTAGATGGCAACTCTAACCTAAAGAGGTTAACTACATGTAAGAAAACACAAGGAATAAATAATACTGAACCAGAAAATCAAAAAAAGGAAACACAAGACACACACCACACATAACACACACCACATATGACACACGCATACCACATATGACACACACGGACATACATACACACCACATGACACACACAGACAAACACACACCACATATGACACACACAAGCACACACACAGACACACATACCACATAACACACAGAGACACACACACATAGACACACACAGACATACGCACATACACACCACATAACATACACACAAAAACACAAACCACATAACACACACACAGACACACACACATACACTCCACACATAACACACACAGCCATGTAACATGAATCAAAAAATCACTGCTCACCGATAACTCTCAACAATTCCCCCATAAAAAGACACAGGATGGACATAGAAACAGACCCTATCCCTTTACTGCATCCAGGAAAGAAGGTTTTACACCAGGGACAGACATCAACTCGGGGAACAGAGATGGAAAAAGATATTCCAAGCAAATGTACACAAGAAACAAGCTAATATAGCCATTATAATATATTGCAAAATAAACTTCAAACCAAAACTAATCAGAAGAGACTTTTAAAAATGCACAGAGAGGAGAGACACTACTATGCTTCCCCCACCAAATGTCACATCTTATTCCACTTGTGTGACTGCCCAGGATAGGACAATTTGTAGAAAGGATAGCAAAAGAGTCATACACAGGGATGGGAACAGGGGACATTTAGGAGAAACTTCTAACCAATCCAAGGCTTCTTTAAGAAATAACTGAAAAATCTTGTGAGTAGATAGATGCAAGTGTGTCCTTCAGTAACTCTTTGCACCATATAAAGATAATAATTTTATAATATGTCACTTTAATTTCCACTTTTAAAACATTACAGGAATGCCTAGCTAGAGGACAAGGCCACCTAATGAGCTCACACTCAGGACCACATATAAAATCTGAGTCCTACCCAGAATATTTAACCAGTGCAGATTTTGAGTGAAGGGATGCTTGTATGATTTCAATGGTTTGTATTACCCAGGCCTACTCTTTGTGAACAGATCTCCTTATGGGCATCAAAGTGCCCACAACACTCCTCTGGGCATATGGTTAGGTACTGACATGGGCAAAAGGCCAGTCTGAGCCTTCTGCGTCCATTTGGTACAGCCTCTAAAATTCTGTATGTGGCTGGGCTTAATTCAAATCACAAGACTGAACCTGCAGCCATTGCTATAGTTATGCACATGAGGACAAGATGGAGTTGGCAAGATCGATTAAAAAAAATGGTCTTAAATGAAAATTCCTCAGTCTGAGGCTTGATATTCTCATGTAGCCTGCTGTGGACATCTATGGCCCCATCTGGAAACATATAGAATCATATTTCTTTTGTTTTAGGTTTTTCATGACAGGGTTTCTCTGTGTAGCCTTGGCTATCCTGGAACTCATCCATAGATATAGCTGAGCTCAAACCCATACAGGTCCATCTGCCCCTGTCTCCCAAGTGCTGGGATTAAAATCACGCACCAATATTGCCAGGACCAGATTCTCATAATCTCATAATAAATAGTCAAACATCTTCAATGAGTACCTGGCTTAGTTAGGGGTCTTATGGTGGGGAGGGGCAAAGACATCCATCATATCACTTGTGAGTACATTCAAAATTAGCCCCAGTGAGTGAGTTATTTGTTTGTTTATCTGGAACCAAGATCAAAATCTTAATAAAGAATGATGGCTACAGAGGAGCCACCTGGGTTGCTTCGAAGGCAGTTTTGTTTCCCAAGCAATGGATCTGTTTTTTGAGCATTGCTGTGCTGGTCTCTGACTCAGCTAGATGCAAAGCCACATTCAATACATTTACTGGCTAAGGTAGAACAGAGGAGAGGGGCATCCTGGGTACATATTCTTTCTCACTTTGTCAAACTCATCTCCTCCCCCTTCTCTCCTCTTTTTCAAAACTGTAATTCTTATAGAAATAACTTCTGTCAATAACATAATATCTATGTACCAAACACAATGGCACACAGTTTGTAAAAGAAATATCACTACAGCTGAACTTATATATGAACCCTTGTAGCAGGAGTCTTAATAGAGCCAGAAGACAGACAAACACTCAATAGAGAAATGCTGTAACTAACAGAAGTTATAAACCAAATGGACCTAACATATTTACAAAAAAATTCAACCAAACAAAATGATGTATAACTTTTTCTCAGTACCTCATAGAACTTTCTCCAAAACTGACTGCAGAGTCAGGAAGACAAAACAAGTCTCAATAGATATAAGACAATTGAAATAACACTTTGCATCCAATCTGACCACCATAAATTAAAGCTGGATACCAATACCAAGAGGAACAATAGAAATCTTACAACTCACTGGACATCGAAAAAGTCACTACTGAATTAAAAATGGGTGTAAAAAGAAATTAAAGATTTCTAGAACTGAATGAAACTGAATACATAACATACCCAAACTGATGGGACACAATGGGGGTAGTTAATAGGTACCTTCATAGCACTAAATGCCTACATAAAAAGAATGTTAGAGATCTTACCAGCACACCAAAAAGCTCTGAGACAAAAAGAAGAAAACACACACATAATGACAAGAAACTATATCATTCAGGGCTGAAATCAATAAAATATAACAAACAAACAATGCAAAAAGGAATGATATAAAGACTAGGTTCTTTAATGAAATCAACCTGAAGACCCCGACATTAATCCACACACCTACAAACACCTGATTCTTGACAAAGAAGGAAAAGCTGTGCAATGGAACAAAGAAAGCATCTTGAACATGGTGCTGGCATAATTGGATGTCAATATGTAGAAGAAAGCAAATAGATGTATATTTATCACCTTGCACAAAACTCAAGACCAACTGAATCAAGTTCTAAACATAGATAGTTACACTGAACCTGATAGAAGAGAATGTCAGAAGTAGACTTGAACTCCTTGGTACAGGAGATCTCTTTCTAAATATAACAACAATAGCACAGATATTGAGAGCAACAAATAAGAAATGGGACCCCCTGAAACTGAGAAGCTTCTATAAGGCAAAAACACAGTCAATAAGACAAAATGGCAGCCTCAAATGGGAAAAATTTTTTCATCAACCCCACTTCCAACAGAGGCTGACCTCCATAAGGTATAAAGAACTGAAAACACTAGACATCAAATATATTTCAACTAAAAATGGGATACAGATGTAAACAGAATTCATATCAGAAGAATCTAAGCTGGCTAAAAGGCATTTAAGGAAGTGCTCAATGTACTTAATCATCAGGGAAATACAAATAAAATGACTGTGAGAAACCATCTTACAAAGTCAAAATGGCTAAGATCAAAAACACTGACAACAGCCTATGCTAGAAAGGACGTGGAGCAAGGGGGATACTTCTCCACTGCTAGTGGGAATATAAACTTGTATAACCACCCTGGAAATTTAGTGTGGTGGTTTCTCACCTTAGGATCCAGCAATCACTCTTGGACATATACCCAAAAGATGTTCAACCACATCACAAGACACTTGCTGTGCTATTATTTATAGCAGTATTATTCACAATAACAGAACCAGGACACAACCTAGATGACCCCAGAACAAAGAATGGATAAAGAAACTATGGTACATTTACAAAATGGGCTATTTATTACTCAATGGTTAAAAAAACAACCAATGACCTCATAAAATTTGTAGGCAAATGGATATAAATTAAAAAAAAATCCTGAGTGAGATAATCCAGAACCAGTAAGACAAACATGTTAAGTACTTACTCATAATTAGATATTAGATGCAGAGCAAAGGATGATCAGGCCACATCCCAAAACCCCAGAGAAGCTAGGTAGAGAGCTTAAGAGAGATACACATGGATTGTCCCAGGAAGAGAAAACTGTTAAATTCCTCGATGTAAACTGGGAGTTGGGTAGACTCTAGGGGGTAAGGCATAGTGGGTGGAAGATGAGAGTTCAGCAGTTGGAGGAGAGAAGGAGAGACACACACACACACACACACACACACACACACACACACAGAGAGAGAGAGAGAGAGAGAGAGAGAGAGAGAGAGAGAGAGAGAGAGAGAGCAATGAAAGAGGTATCTTGACAGAGTTAGCAATTATGGATTGACAGAGAAAACTGTTACTAAAGAAATCCCCAGGAACCTACAGCTGGAAAGGGTTCCTGAATTAGCCTTTTCTCATAATCAGATTGATGACCACCCTAATTGTCATCTTAGAACCTACACACAATGACAGGTAGAAGCAGATGCAGACACACACAGCCAAGCACTTGGCCAAACTCCTGCAGTTACATTGAAGAGAGGGAGGAGCCACTAGAGGAGCAATAGAGGGGGTCAAGAACAGGATGGAGAAAACCACAGAGTCAGATGACCAAAGCTAATGGGAGCTCACGGACTCCAGACTGACAGCTAGAGAGCCTTCATGGGACCAAACTAGGGCCTCTGAATGAGTGTGACAGTTGTGTAGATAGATCTGTTAGTGGGTCTCCTGGCAACGGGACCAAGAATTGTCCCAGTGAATATGTTCTGGATTTTTGGAGCCAACTTCCTATGTGGGATACAGGGAAGGCTTAGTGCAGCCTCAATTGGTGTGCTAGCCTGTGCTGACTACTCAAGAAAGGCCTTGTCCCTTTGAGGAGTTGATGGGGTTGGGGAGGATGGCCAGGGAGGGGGAAAGAAGAAGGGGAGAAGGGAACAGAGGATGGTGTGTAAAAAGAAAAAAATCTTAAATTTAAAAGTTCTTTCATCTTTTTAGTTGAACAGAAACAATTTTTGGAGCTTAAAAGAACCCACATTAATTACCAAATCAAGTTCACTAACTTGGCTATTCTCTGCAAACCAAGCTAGCAAGGTAATCAAGAGTACATTTCAGGCTCTACATCTTCCAAGAAGACTGCTAAAAACACAGACTTCATCACAGAAAAGAATAGTTTCCTGATGCCACTATTGGAAGTAGGAACCATCGTTTACATGTGCAAACTTAAAAAAAAAAAAAAAAAAACAGAAATTCAATTTAAATACTATGTGTTGAAATGGAATTTTAAAACTAAGGTCTTTCTCTAGAACTTGCTTTCTGTTTTTTCCATCCCTTTTCCTTAAAGATTCTGAATTGTATAGGGTAGTTTTGATTGAGAGGACAGTATAGAAAAGTAGATCCAGTATTTAAAACAGCAGTTTCAAGAAGCAAAGCCTTTACCTCTGTTGCATTGTTTTATTTTAAACAAGTTGGTTTTGTTTCCCACAACTTAACTTTAATTAAAGGCTGGAGGCTTAAAATTAAAATAAATTTTATTACTAAATTATGTCAAGTTTTAGCCTATCATGAATAACATTTAAAATTATGTAAATATTCAGCACATATCATTCAGAACATTAAATTCTGGTTGTCCTTTGAAAATATTCTGGATCAAAAGTTTATTTGCAATTTGGAATGTGACTGCATACTAGAAAAAAGTCTTGTTTTGAAACTTACTTGATACAGTAAAGAATATTCCACTTATAAACTCAGCTCAGTCTGTAAGTATCAATTTTTATTATAAAATTTTTATCCATTTATCCCCTTGTTCAAACTCCCTTCACCCTCCTGACACCTCCCGGTCAGTCTCTCTTCCCCCCATCTCATTATCTCCTCTCCATAAATGACAAAAGGTCCCAAGGTTCCAAGGTGGCTTAGTTCAGCATCCACTCCAGGCAAACCTGATTTCCTCACCCCAATATCAAGACTGGGTCAGGTGTTTCTCTGGGGGGAATGGGCTCCAAGGTGTCAGTACAAGGTGTTTCAGATCACAGGTTGTTCAGTGGTTGTGGTTTGCAGCTTGGGTGTGCTTTGCTTTTTGTTTAAAGTCCACTAAGTGAGTGAGTGCATCCCCTGCTTATCTTTCTGGGTTTGTGAGACCTCACTCAGAAGGATGTTCTCCAAATTCATCCATTTGCCTGTGAATTTTAGGATATCATTTTTTCTTGTAAGTATCACTCCTAATGAACTTTAAGCATTGTCATAACATAGAGATTTACCATAGGAGCCACTGTTTCCAGAACGATTTTTATATTGTATGTGAGTGATATAATAACTAAAGATCTGTTTCAAGATTTAATAAGAAAGTTCAGTATTAACAAACAACAAACATGCAACAGGATTCTGAAAGCAAATAATTTGAATTTTTAAGGTTTTCCTTAGAAGTTAATCTGTGAGAATTCATTTGGAAAGTCTAAGACTGCCTGCCATGCTCTCTACCACTTATAGTTGGACTTATTTGTAATTTGACAAAAGAGAAAAAAATACAAACTAAAATCTTTCACTCTCATTTTACACATATGATACAAATGGTGCAGGTTAACTCCCCTCCTCCCGTCCTCCCCTCCCCCTCCTCATCTTTTGTATATAGTGCCACAATTCTCAAATATACAATAAGTGAAATCACTGGCCTTTACAGATTTGTGTTTTCCCATTCTGCATCTGTAGGGTACGCCCATTCACATGCCCTTAAGGCTGTTTTACAGTTCATCATTAGTAATTCTGAAGTATTGTTGATACACAGGTTTTCTTTTGTTTGCTTTACAGGTTTCTTTATGTCATCAAAGCTGCTGTTATTGGTGATGTAAAGTTACAGTTTCCTAATGTTTCTCTCCTAATTATTCTTATAGGTGGATATTTCTAGTTTTGTACAAATTTGGAGTTTTGTTTCTGAAATAGTTGTATGGTTTGCAAAATATATTATTTTCATTTTGGAACACTTTTTTCCTTAAATTGTTTTGCAGAAATAATTATTTTTTAGAGAAAATAGTTTTTTATACAGCTACTAAACCTTTTTGTTATTTTCGTATGCATAACTGGAGTGGTGAAATCATTAATATTTTGAGAAGACCTTTGTTCCATTCAATTTTTCTTATACATTTAAGATCTTAAAATTATTTGTAGAAATAGTGTCCTGAAAACAGCAGATATAAGAAACACTTAAAGTCAGAATAGGAATTCTTTCTAAAGGCAAAAATCTGAAATGCTGCCAGTACCAAGTAATGGAAGCAGAAGGCAGCATTTGCATTGTGCGCTTGCTTTAGACATACACAGAGACAAGAGTCTGTTCTTTTGAAGGAACAAGTTCTTTAGTAAGGGTAGTTAGATGGGCCAAAATTGCTCTAAAATACAAAATGCAATATGGGTGTCATATTGTAAATTGTGCCAAGATTATGCAAACTGTAGTTATTGATCAAAGTTTAATTGCTTTATTGTTAAAGGAAATACTGAATGTCAGAGGGTCTGTAATATGCTTTATTTGAGAGATGTAAACAATGTATATAGTCTTATGTGGTGGAATGGGATGTACTTAAATACTAGATTTTTTAAAGAAAGAAAATGTTTATAAGAAAAAATCCCTAATAAATAGTTATGTTTGGTCATGAAAAAAAGAGATCTTACTTTGAAAAACTGAATGCAATTGACACACCACTATCCAAATTAAAGAGAAGGCAAAGAGTGAATATCCAAACTAACAAAATTTCTCATGAAGAGGAAGATAATAGACAGTGAGGAGATTCAGAGTCATATTTTAAATCACAAGTTGATTTAAATCACTGTACTCTACCAATTTGGAAAATAGAAAAGAAGCCGATAATTTTATCAAGACAAGTACCAAAGTTTAATATCTCAGAAGCATTTAATCAGATCTATAATCCCTGTGAAATAGAAACAGTCACTAAACTGTTGTTCTCCCAACCCAAACAAGGCCCAGGCTATGATGGGGTTTAGGTGCATGATTCTACCAAACCTTCAATGAAGAGATAATGCCAATACTCCTCAAATTAATCCATGAAATAGAAAGTGTCCAATTCAGTTATGAGGCCACAGATACCTTGATATCTAAACCAAACAAATCTCAACAACCCAAAAAATATTAAAGACTAATCACACGGATGAGCATAAGTGTAAAAATTCTCATATATTACTTGTAAATCAAATTGAAAACACATCAAAAAGATCATCCATCGTGATCAAGTAGGCTTCATCACAAACATGCAGGGCTCATTCAAAATATAAACGGTTGGGGGCTGGAGAGATGGCTCAGCGGTTAAGAGCACCGTCTGCTCTTTCCAGAGGACCTGGGTTCGATTCCCAGCACCCACATGGCAGCTAACAACTGTCTGTAGTTCCAGTTCCAGGCAAACACCAAGGCAAATAAATAAATAAAAATAAAGTTTTTTTTTTAAAAAAAAGAAAATATAAACGGTTATATAAAATCTACCATTAAAAAAAACTAGGACAAAAATTATGTGATCAAGTCATTAAATGTAGAAAAGACCTTTGAAAAAATATACCACTGCTTGAAAATAAGAGTCCTGGCAATATGATGAACACAGGGAACATACTTCAACATAACAAAGGCAGTTCACATCAAGCACACAGCCATCATCAACTTAAGTGGAGAAAGAAAACAAAGTATTTCAACTAAAATTAGACAAAAGCCAAGGTGGTCTACTTTCTCAACATCTATTCAATATAGCACTTGAAGTCTTAGCTTAGCAATAAAATAACTGATGGAAACCAAGGAGATACAATTTGGACAGGAAGAAATCAAGTATCTCCATTTTAAAATGATGTGACAGTTTATATATGTGATTATAAAGTCCACCTGAGAAATGACAATCACTTTCAGCAAGTAGTTGGATACAAGATGATCTCTCAAACCAGCACCTTCCTGTACACAAATGACAAACTGGATGAAAAAAATATAAAGGAAAGAGCATGTTTCAAAATTGACTCAAGTAAGATGAAATGCATTTAACTTTAATCCCGCAAATGAAAGATTTTTATGATGAGACGTTTAAAATAGTGAAGAGGATACCAGGAAGATGGAAAGATCTTCCATAGTCATGTGTTGGCAAAATTTATGAAATAAAAATGGCTATTCTATGAAAAGCAATCCATAGATTTGATGGAATCGCATCGAAATTTCATCACAATTGTTCACAAATTTTGACAGGATAAATTTCAACTTTGTATGCAAACAGGAAAAAAACCAGGACAGTTAAACAATCGAGAAAACACCACAGCAGCTGAAAGGCTTCACTACATCTCATTGAGATTTGTGATTTGGGTGATAACAGTTTACAAAAGATTGCACAGACCCTGAACCTGTTCAAGCAAATTCCAGGAGCACTCAGGTAGAAAATCAGCCCCTGACACCCTAAGAAGGCCTTCATCTGGATTCCTTAACAAGCTAGTTGTTAGCAGAGGGGCTGGAGAGATGGCTCAGCACTTGAGAGTACTGTCTGCTCTTGTGGAGGATCAGGTTCAAGTGGCTCACAGCTCACATTCTTCTGGTAACTCTAGATCAAGGACATCTGACTCACTCTTCTGGCCTCAGGGAACCAGGCTTCACAGACATTCACACAAAACATCAGTACACATTCTTTAAAAATACTAATAGAAAAGGAATGATAGAATAATATCAGTCTGTTCAATTCTTTAAGATGTATGACCTATATAAAAGAGATTACTATACATTTACAAACTTGAACTATAAAAATATTTAATAAAATAAAATTTTCAGTTGTTATATTTAACTTATTATTATTTGTATAGGACTATTTCATGGTTTTTACAAGAGCAAGAAGTGATATTCACCAGTGAGCAATCCTTAAATGACTTGAATAATTTTAAATAAATATATATAATATTGTTATTTTCTACATATGTATAAAACAGACTATCTTTAGATATAACATTGAATTAGTTTCTGAAGCAATTATATTCTATTAAGATCTGCTTTCAAATATCATAGGGCTGATAAAAGAGCTGAATGAAATCAGAAAAAAAAATGTGGTTGGCAGTGAGCTGTGTGTCAAAATGGTGCTGAACGGTGAGTGGAGCAAATATGTGGTTGACTTTTCTATCTGTTTGAAATGGGATCTAAAGAAAAGCATTTCATAGTTCATATTCCTAATTGCTTAATGTCAGCAACAAAATTTCTGTTAGTGTAAGACATTTTCTGATGGCCTAAGAGCATAGTTGGTGTCCAGTACCACCCTGAGAGAGAAGGGAAGGCAGGAAGCAGAAGGATCTCAGCACATTCAGCAGGACTGAAGATCCTTTGAGTCGGTGACTAACTGAGTTACAGTACTTAGGTCAAGTCAAAACTAGAGTCAGGAGCATTTTCCCTTACTAAAGGAAGTCAAAATTGCAAACTCAATATTTCATAATATTTTTTAATAATCTAGGTGTGACTTCACTGTGTGTAAGCCTTTCCCATCTCACTCTGCAAGCTCACCTTCAGGAACAAACCCTGCCCATCTATACTATATATAAGGCTCTGACCAGATCATTCACACTCATCTGCTCAACTCTGCACTGAAGTCTCTCCACTTCACAGACTTCTCATCTCCAGGAACCATGTCCACCAAAAACATCATCAGGAGTCAGACCAGCCACCGGGGCTTCAGTGCCAACTCAGCCAGAGTCCCTGGGCTCAACCGCTCAGGCTTCAGCAGTGTGTCTGTGTGTCGCACCCGAGGCAGTGGTGGCTCTGGGGCCATGTGTGGTGGATCTGGCTTTGGCAGCAGGAGCCTCTATGGTGTGGGGAGCTCAAAGAGAATCTCCATTGGAGGAGGCAGTTGTGGCATTGGGGGAGGCTATGGCAGCCGAATGGGAGGAAACTTTGGCTTTGGAGCAGGAGCTGGTAGTGGCTTCGGATTTGGTGGTGGAGCTGGTAGTGGCTTTGGTGGTGGAGCTGGGTTTGGTGGTGGCTATGGGGGAGCTGGTTTCCCTGTGTGTCCCCCTGGAGGCATCCAAGAGGTCACCATCAACCAGAGCCTCCTCACCCCTTTGAACATGGAAATCGACCCTACCATCCAGCGGGTGAGGACTGAGGAGCGAGAGCAGATCAAGACCCTCAACAACAAGTTTGCCTCCTTCATCGACAAGGTGAGACAGGGTTCTATTGAGCAGCCTACACAGGAGTGAATGCCAAAGACAGAGTTCCAGGAAGATACTCTAGGCTTTGCTCAAGCACTGCCATAGATTCTAGTTGACTCTGTCTTGGATTTGCCTCCTCTTCAGTTAGACTGGCAGCTGTAGTCAGGGTCAGAGTTTCTCTCCTCCAGATGATGCTCCATAAGGCTCTCTGACTCTAGTGTGCTGGTAGGAGCTCAGGCCTCAAATCACAGAGTAATGTCCTGAGGTATAGGACTCAACAGGGCAGTTTGGGGGGATCCCAGCCGCACTAACCTGAAACATACTCCAGCATGCCACTGCTAGGCTGCCTATATCTGAACTGAGAGCTGTCTTCTTTTTGGGATGATGTTGGAAGTGTCCATCTGGATTGTCCCTGTCAGACCCAGAGCCAGGTCCTACCTACACAGAACAGGTTTAGGCAGACAGCGTGAGAGGGGGTCACATTAGGGAAGGGCTGATAGAAAAATGAAACTCAAGTTTCCTCACACACTCGACCCCTCCAGGTGAGGTTCCTGGAGCAGCAGAACAAGGTTCTGGACACCAAGTGGACCCTGCTGCAGGAGCAGGGCACCAAGACTGTGAGGCAGAACCTGGAGCCAATATTTGAGCAGTACATCAGCAACCTCAGGAGGCAGCTGGACAACATCCTTTCAGAGAGAGGCCGCCTGGACTCAGAGCTGAGGAGCATGCAGGGTACAGTGGAGGACTATAAGAACAAGTGAGTAAAAACAATAATTAGGTTGGCAAAGTGCATGATAATAAAGACCCTAATCTACACCTGGACTCCATGACTTAAGGAAGGTTGGTCATAGAGATAAAAGGATAATTTATTGTCTATCAGCCAAAGTCTAACACCATGGAGATTAAAGGGGCTAGATGACTAAAAGATTAAATCATTCAGTAAAACAAAAGCATCTCAGGCGTGATTTCGAGTGTTGGATTTAGCGATTTGGGGGGCTGGGGCACAGGTTGCCTTGATGCCAACTGGCTACAACATGCTACACCTTCCCTCTTATAGATATGAAGATGAAATCAACAAGCGCACAGCAGCTGAGAATGAATTTGTGACCCTGAAGAAGGTGAGCTGACTAAGTCACAGGGATGATTACTCTACTGATGGAAAGAAATGTTTTGCATATGTGGTCCATTCCAGAGAATGGTTGCTAGGGAGATAGAGCAAAATAGGTTAGACAAGAAAGATAACCTGGGTCTGTGTTATTGACTATTTCTTCAGGATGTAGATGCCGCCTACATGAATAAGGTTGACCTGCAGGCCAAGGCAGACAGTCTGATAGATGAAATCAACTTCCTGAGAGCCCTCTATGAAGCAGTAAGTCACCGTTATTTGCCTGTGTTTCTGTCTCTATATCTGTATCTCTCTATATCTCTATCTCTCTATTCTTCTTCTTCTTTCACTCTGCCCTCGTTCTCTTCATTTTCCTTGTGGAAAGTGAGAGTGTGGTGTGGAGAATGTCTCTAATACTCACATCCATAGCTAATGTTGCCTCTTTGTTTCTGTAGGAACTGTCTCAGATGCAAACTCACATCTCAGACACATCTGTGGTCCTCTCCATGGACAACAACCGTAGCCTGGACCTGGACAGCATCATTGCTGAGGTCAAGGCCCAATATGAGGAGATTGCTCAGAGGAGCCGGGCTGAGGCTGAGTCTTGGTACCAGACAAAAGTGAGTAGGGATTGGAGGCTGATGAAGAATATCTGGAATCTACAATGAATTCCACGTGTCGGTATACTGGTCCTAAGGAGATGATACACAACATTTTTGTCCCCAACAGAAATGTATGGTCCATGTTATCCAACCACTTCCCTTAAGGGAAAGCCATCACACCAATGATAGTGCAGGCACTTAGACATGAATTGGATTTGCATGTAAGAACTCACATTAATGTTCTCTCTTCAATTGATCTTCAGTATGAGGAGCTGCAGGTCACAGCAGGCAGACATGGGGATGACCTTCGCAACACCAAGCAGGAGATCGCTGAGATCAACCGCATGATCCAGAGGCTGAGATCTGAGATCGACCATGTCAAGAAGCAGGTAGGACAGCAACACAAATTCAGAGATTGCTCTCCATTTATCTCTGGACCT
>PVIH01026932.1:0-17872 GCA_004025045.1 Sigmodon hispidus | reverse complement strand
TTTATTGCTTTTAGCTTAAAGTCTACTTTGTTAGATATTAGGATTGCAACCCCTGCTTGTTTCTTAGGACCATTTGACTGGAAAATCTTTTCCCAGCCCTTTATTCTAAGCCTGTGTCTGTCTTTGCAGCTTAGGTGTGTTTCTTGTAGGCAACAGAAGGATGGCTTCTGTTGTTGTATCCATCTTGTTAGTGTGTGACTTTTTATAGGAGAGTTGAGTCCATTAATATTAAGGGAGATTAGTGACCATTGATTCATATTTCCTGCCACCCCTCCTCTTTCTTGTGCGGACCTTTAATCCTAAAGGTCGTCTTTAGATATCGGCTGGTACAGTTGTCTCAGGACCATCATCTTAACTTCATTCACCTGAGATCATACAAAAGCTGAGATTTGGTTGAGAACACACGGCCCAATCAAGAATTAACACAATGAGTAGTCTGGTGAGCGCTGACAATAACGTAGTCAGCCACGGGGATTGATTGTACCAACCGTCAAACCAGCTTTGGGGCCTCGCAAGCTCTTTCCCTGGCATCTAACCTTTCCCTAAGCTTTGTCATTGATTCTCTAACTACACCCGTATGGTCTGTGTAGAAACAACAGTTTTCCTTTAGGGCGGCACATAGGTTCCCTGGGGAAATGAGTTCTGCCTATGAAATGCTCCTCAAATTCTTCAGCAGCATAGTAGACTAACCTGGGGTAAACTTGGACAAGGACACAGAAATCTCTAGACTGATTAAAGCTAGCAACTGAGACACATGGGGTGAGCCCGGTGTTACATGCCCAATGGAGACTGGGTGCCGGGACAAGGAAGAGAGACCCATTAGTGGTCATTATGTTTTCTGTCCTGGAAGGGGGGCTGGCCTTCACATCTCCCTGCTCAGGAAGCTAGAGAGTAGCCATCGAGGGGCAATCACATATCTCTTTTAAAGGCTAAGACCATAAAATCACCATAGCAACAGAGGCAACACATTGTAAGGTTGGTCACAGTGGTCATGGGGTTGCCTAAAGACCAGCTGGTCAGGAGGCTTTTACAACCGGGTGTTGGTCACCGCTATTCTGCTTGGAACTTCTGGTATTTTAATCACAGGTTCGACCAGACCATTATGTCCTATCTGAGTTGATTATGGCTATCTGGGCTGGGTCACTCTGTTTCCTGAGACAGACTTTTAGACTTTTAGTTCCTTGTTCTCATGGGGGGGTGCTCTGCTGAATACCTGAACTGAATGCCTGGGTCAAGCCCTAGAACCCAGGGTCCTTCATTCCCCCATTTTCTCTTTGGGTACTGTCTCAATCATGAGACTCTGGCAATATGCTCATGGCAGTAGTCTATCTAGAAGATGGTCTTGTGCCCCACCTCTGCAGGCCCAAACTTATCTGCAAGGTCTCAAAAGAGCAAATGGGACCTGACTTGCAAAGCCAACTCTAGACTGTAGGGACCTTTGGCCTTCACAAAAAGATTTGTCTCCTATGTCAGGTTTCCTTTTAAGTTAGCATTTCAACCTTTTTGGGGTTTGGGGGTGTACAGGGCGTAGTAGATTCTCTTTACTGCTTCAAGCTGACATTGGAGAGTTGTTCTTAAGGCCCCAAAAGGTTGAAAAGCCAGTAAGGGAACTAAGCTCCAGGGCTTCTGTCAGGAGCACGTAGCTGTCTGATCCAGTAGCCGAGAGACAGGAAACAGCCCATATCCGTAGAACTGGTTCACAGGCTTCCAGCAAGTCCAGAGTTCCTAGTCAAGTGGAAATCTGTTGAGATATGTTAAAACTGAGAACAAAAGTTAGAATTTAAACCTTGGGCCCAGTCTTAGTAATTTGGGAAGGGCAGGAGTCCCCAAACCAGAAGAGAGAAGTATCATCCTTAGGGACAGACAGGTGGAAAAAACTTAGGCTGTACTTATCTGGAATCTTTTTGGTCTCTGTGAGTTGGATCCAAATTCTATGAGTCTCTTAAGCTCATTCAAATTGCAAAAAGACATAAGAATTTTAGTATTCCCAATCAGGCTTTATAAAATGAGCTTGAAAACTAGCTATCACCTTGGAGAAGGATCTGATTGTCTAATTCTACCAAGCTGACAAAATTATAACTAGCCCAGCCGTCAATACTTGCAGAGATCTGAGAAGGATAAATTATACCTGAGTGCAGAATGAGCAGCTTCTGAACCTACTAAAAACTACAGAGACCAGTCCATACCCAGTTAGCCATACCCAGGTCTCCACCTAAGGTGGAGGCAGAAGTATCCAAACAGCATCAGCATCAATCTTCAGCTGCCAGGCCTTTAGGGTGGGAGATTTTTCCCCACAGTAGAGGGACATATGGGAGAAGACAGACCTTACTTTGTCTAGGCAAAAGGGTTCAATCAATTCTCTAATGTCCTCAGATCTAGGCCAAGTTCGTGGCAGCAGGCAGGCATTGTGCTATGGCATCTTGCCCAGGTTAGCACTGCTTCAATCCAGATGAAGATCTTGGTGTCTCATAATCTTCTTTGGAGACCTTGGGTTACTGTTAGGATCTGGAAGTCTCTGTCTGAGAAATAAACATTTTAAATGCCATATTCTGCAGATCTCTGAAATATGAGGGCTGCCCAGGTAATATCCGAATAGAAAAACTTTGTTTCTAGTTATTTGTTGTAAGCTTACATACACTGCACAAGTATTTCACTCTAAATCTTAAAAAAGTTTGTTCTTAAAACTATGTGCTGAACTTAGATTTAAGATCTATGTCTGGCAAGATAAGGTGTCTTTGCAACCTTGATCACATACTTATAAACTTGTTTTCAGATAGTAAAACAATTTCTAGCACATAGAATCTATTTGTACACTCAGCATGGAGGCTGTATGCTCAAATTAGGTCATCTGCCAAAGTTCTTGTCCCATAAATATCAATAGTGAATGATGACTAATAAAAATAAGCTAATTTCAGCATCTTAACAATTATAGTTATATTCACACATACACAGTTGGATCCAAGTTACATATATACATACATACATACAGATTTAAAGCTAGCTTTCATCCACACATAGTTAACTCTAAGTCACATACATGTCATATATATGTCATAAACATTTTGCAGTGAAGAATCAGAAGCTAATTCCAAAATGAAGAAAAACCAAATCAAATTAACCCAAATATCTTACAGTTTCTTTTAAAAATTCAGTATTGGCAGGTATGAGAAACCACAGCAAACAAAATCCACATCACCTTTGACCTTCTATAACATTCTATATCCTTTTTATAGCATTTTATATATACCTTCAGTCAGTCTCCCTAATTCCTTAGGCATCTTTGCTTTAGACTTTTTTTTCTTCCTGTCCCTTTATTATCCCAATCCTCTGCCTTCTCTATCGTCCTCTGGACAACGTAAAAACTTTCATAGTCTTTCTTGTGGTTCTTTTCAGTGTGCATACACTGTAGCAACACACGACCAACATGACACATCTGAAATTAGCAGTAGAATTTTGTTTTTCTTTTCTAATAATTTGTAACCAACCTCTGTAAAAGATGACAAACCCACTGGATCTGAATGATCAAAGCAGCAGTCGCTTTGTCTCAGCAACTGCAGTCAGTGACTGACCAAAAATGCAATCCAAAATGGAGTCATGTCATATGCTTTTAAATTTTCTCATGCATTGCTTTTTAATTATAACAGATTTTAACCTTATTTAATAATTTTTATCACTGTCATATCAAAAACATTTGAACTCCTGCTAAGCTCTGATTCTTGACCAAAATTACAGTCACGGCAGCTGTGGGTGGTGACCGACTGCTATTGGGAATAGAGATAGCAAAAATATTTAAACCATTCTGTCTCAGCTTTATGCTTTTAACAAAATTAGAAACACATCAGAACAGCATAGATAACTTTCTTGAGAAACAGACAAAACTTCTCAACAAGGCAAATAGAACTTTCTGACCAGAAACGAAACCAAATGAGCAGGTAAAATCCGAGTTACAAAAATGCATGCACACGAGTCCAAACACGCATTCTGTGGCCACAGTTTTCACGTACTCACACATTCATCAATAGGCGTAGCCTGGCTAAAACATTGGTCCCAGTCTCCCTGTTTTAAACAGACTCCAGAACACAAAACAGTGAGATGATTGACAAACACAAAGCAAACACAATCCATGTGGTGGGCAACTTGGCTACAGAGATACAGACGGGAGCAGCCGCGAACGGCTCCATTCCCAAGGAAAGGGGAGACGCCAAGACTCCTACCTTCCTCATAGACAACCCTAGAGGAGACTTCCAGGGAGGGGACCAGGGGGACCTGGACTCACGGCACGTTTGCCTGCCTCCCCCACTGGCCCAACAATACTGGTCCTGCACAGGCACAAAATACAGATGCCAAAAATCTGCCACTTTCCTTTCTTCACCCAGACTGCCAGATTCGAAGCACGGTCTGTCACTTCCGACCAGTGAGAGAGGGTTAGGGACAAAGGAGTAGAGGCAGACTGTTCCATTTCAAACCAGACACAAAGGGGAACGAGAATCGCGACACAAAATACAGACACAGACAAGACAAGCCGGCAAAGTGGCAAAGAAAATGAAACAAAAAAAAAATTGTCTATTGGCCCGGGCCACCTGAAAAATCTCCTAGGCAGAAGGGAATCAGACGGGGTCCCTATCTCAGGGTACCCACACTCCAGAGTGTCCTCCAGAGCTGCAGCCTGTGGGTTCTGGACACGTCTGTCCCCCACCGTCTGAGGGTCCTCACGGGCCGCCCAAACAGCTGCTTCCCTGATGACTCACCACCGTCCTTACCTATCTCGGTGGGACCTCCAAATGTTAGAGTCGGTGCCCCAAAACAGAGAGCTTCACTCCGATATCGGGTCACACAGAAGCTTTATTAAGCACGAGCTCATGGGTCACCAGCAGGAGATGAGGCTAGTGACCTCAAGTCTAAGGCTCACAGGCCTTTTCTAGGGCAGTTCTACCAGGGCGGAGGAGCGGGGATCTTCCAGGGTGAAGTCATCTGGTCAGGCCATATGTCTTCTTGTTTTTTCTCGGAATCTGGGTGGGTAAACAAATTCCAAGTTACCTTAGGCATCAGGCATTTTAAGCACATAAGCACAGGGGGATAACTTCCTGCTATAGGGCGTGGGAGCAGGGTGCAACATTTTTCTACAATTAGCAGAGCTGGTGGGGAGGGGAAGTCTCCTTGTTTCTCTTACAATGGCCTTTCATTAGCATAGTTTTTCCATCCTCAAGGAAACCAGCAGGTTCTTCCAGGCGCCCAAGTGTCATGCATGATCTGGATCTGTACTCCTGGCAAGAAGACTTTTGCAAACTTTCTGGGGCAAAAATCAAATACAATAATAATAATAAATTTCAATAACCTTTTCAGACTAAGATCTCATGAAGACATCAGAACACAGACTGAATTCCTGAGCATGAAAGCAAGCCTTACCCCAGAACTAATTTCTTCTGTAGATTTTAAGCTGAATTTTAGGGAAATCAACAGCTTTGGGTACAGGCCTGCCTCCCACAGACATCACAGAAAACTAATGCTGTTATTTGTAAATAATAAACCCAGATCTGTCAGGTGCTAAGATGACTTCCCTTAAATTTTGCTCAAATAGATATTCAAAATCATGCAATAAACTTCTGATGTGGTTCTTGAAATGCTGGGGGTCAAATCTCAGTAGGGAGTCTGTTTGACCTTAGAACTTGGCAATGGGGGAACTTTGAACTATATTTCTAGTCATAATAACTGAACATTATCAAGCATAGGACTTGATAGAGGCACAGGGTCCATATCATTTTAGAACTAAGCCAATAAGTTGATCTAGCATGGTGTACTCCTATGCTTGGTGGAGCTCTGTGTCACTCAGTGAGGAGGAAACAGTGAACTGTCCTTTTAAATGGGCCCTTGGCCTCCACTGCCATTTAATTTGGCCAAGATAAAGACACTAAATGGAATTCACACAAAAAATTTCTTGGAATTGATATTTATGTTTTGAGCTGATGAATCAGCCAAGGCAGGTGAAGAGTTGATCAGCATTTATCTCAGCAAAGAAACAAATAACAAAAAAAAATGACTGTGGCATGGTGAGCAAAGTTTAGAACCCCTATTGCAAGAGCATTTTAGGGCAGGAAGGCAGGGCTTAGTGGATAAGACACTTGCAGTGCAAGCATTGAGGACCCACACCAAGCATAAAATCCAGACACAGCTGTATGTCCCTGCATTCCCAACAATGGAGTGGGAAGGGGAGAACAGGCAGATCTGGGAGCTTGCCAGCCCTTCAGCCTAGCAGAAAACGACAAGCTTTCAGTTCAGTGAACGGCCCTGTGTAAGGCCAATGACACAGAAAAGAGTAAAGGAAGACACTGGATGTCCTTCTCCAGCCTCCACATGTGCATAGACTGGTGTGTATCCACATGCAAAATAAGAAACAACACTCTCTCAAAATAAGATGAGCACTCATCTTTTTAGAGATAGTGATCCAAAGCCGGCAGAACAGTAGGCAGGTTAAATATCCAGTCTCACCAGATGTCCCAATAGCCTAGGGATTAAAGACTTGACTTTCATGACCATAAGCCTTTCCTTCTTAACCAACTGGAATGGGCATAGAGCACTGGGCAGTTTAAAAGCCCAGAGGATTTTTCTCCTGAACAGAAAGGAAAGTTCCTCTTCAAGTACCACAGGTTGACCTTGTACAGGCAGTATTCCAGAAGTTCCCCTCCATTGACACATGAAAGCTGGCAGCTGGGAGCCAAGAATGTCTGCTCCTAGGCAAGAGTAAATAAAAGCTAGGAGCATTCCAGTTAAAACTGGGACATGATGCTTAGTAAAATGAATGAACTGCAACATTCTGGGGAGAACTTGCCTAAAGCATTGTCCTAGTTGGCTATCCATTGCTGTGATAAACACCATGCATGACCAAAAGTAACTTGGAGAGGAAAGAATTTATTCCTCTTACAATTCCACATTATACTGTACCACTGAGGGCAGAAACAGAAACCTGGAGGCAGGAACCGAAACAAAGACCATGGAGAGTTGCTTACTGGCTTGTTCCTGGCTTCTTCACTACTTTTTTTTCTTTGTATATTTCAAGCTCAAAAACCTAGGGATGGTACTGCCCACAGTGGGCTGGACTATCCTATATCAAGTAACAATTAAGAAAATGCCTCACAAACATGGCCACAGACCAATCTAATTGAGTTGATTCTTCAGCTGACGTCCTAATTTCTCAGGCGACAGTATGCTTTTGTAATGTTCACATGTGAAGCTGACTGTGACAAGAATTATTCATGAGTGGTGCCTATTGTTGGCCACTGTTATGCTTTAGTCATGAGGCCCCCAAATAGACCACCAGAGTCATGAACTCTCTGAAATGTAAAAGCAAGGTTTATTGAAAATTGTGAGTCCCCACAAGGACCTTGGTCCAGTGTACTGGCATAACAGTGGCTGGAGGAGGTTCCTGTTCTTCTGCAAACTGAGTTTTTAAAGGCAAAAGTCACAAGGTTATGCATTAATTCAGGGCCTTAGTACAGATACAACCCTGGTTAGCTAGTTTTGAGGAACTTTCCAGAATTTCTGTAATCTTAGCAGGCTATTTGCAAAGCCCTTTTCTTACAACTACCTCCTGGGATGGGTCTTTCAAGGCTATCTCCAGTCCTGGGACATTCCATGGATAATTAACTGTTATCAACCCCTGAGCTACCTCTCCTGTTCAAACTTTGTCCCTTTGCAGACCTCAGGCTTGTCTCAAAACTGGAATATAGGAACTTTTGCTCAAAAATGGAGGTGCTTCTCTGGTTCTTCAGCCACTCTCTATGATTGACTCTGAGTTCTAGTGTTTGTGGGTTAGCTATCTTGGTTCTCTTTCTGTACCTCTGAGTCAGCTAAAATTTTCAAGTGTATGCACTGGTCACCAGGCAATCTTATAACATGGGTCAATATCGCTCAAAATTCATGCTTTCCTTGGCAGTGGCTGCAGGGTATGATTGAACTTGAAGAATTTCTTTATGCAATAAATTTTATTATTCTGAAGATTCAGGTCTTAATAATAAAAGCAAATAAAGCCAGTCATGGCCTGCAATCCCAGCACTTGGAAGGATGGGGCAAGAGGATCATGTGTTTAAGACCATATAGAGATAGTTTCTTTAAAAAGAAAAAATAAGAAAAAACCCAAGGAATAATAAGAAATAAGAGACAGGAGATTAGTGCTGAGGTCCAGGACAATTGCTGTGTGAAAGTGCCACCTGGACAGGACAGTGCTGCTGCTCCCATGAGCTTATAACAATATGACTGCCTTGCAAGACCTACAAAGACCACTGCACCTAACACTCAAACATAGATGGAGGAAAATTTCACAAGTTCCCCCCCTTAGATGAAGAGCTATGGGCTGTCAATGGATGTGGAGGGAGAAAGGGCTAGTTCTTCCTTTTGTGTATTCAAGAAAGAGAGCCTAATTCTAAGGAATCAACACTAAACACATGCAAATGAGGGATACACTACCTAAACCAGTAGGTTGTGTATGTGTGTGCATGTATGTACACACACACACACACACACACACAGGTCATGAATTTGAGATAGAGTTTTTGGGAGGACAAATGAAAAATTGGAGAGGAGAGGGGGGAGTGTAAGGATGTAAACACAGTGTACTCACATATGAAATTACCAAAACAATAAAAAAATAAACAAATAAATAAATAAACAGACAACAGAAAACAAGACTAGAAACTTCAATGAGAAGAAAGCAGTATTAAATAGCATCTGCCCAAGCTCTGCCATGTGTAAACTATGCAATTACTTAACTTCTTTCTACCTCAATTTCTCATCCATAAAACAGGAGCAATCATAGCACCTTCTTGTGGAATTACTAGGATTAAATAGCTTGATATTTATAAAGCACTTGGAACAGTGCCTGGTGTACAATGATGGCCACTTCTTTTTGGAGATGAATGATTCTGAGTTGTGCCCTGGACACTTCCTTGCTATAGTAATACCTAAGAGCAAGATCTCCCCCTCCCGCCCCGCCCCTGCTATGTTGTTATCTGTTAAATCTCAACTACACAGTGCAGAATCAGATGAAAATAGGTTTCTGCGAAAGTGAGGAATATATACAAACTTAAAACAAAAAGAAAAAAAGATCTTGAACAGAGGAACAGATGCATCCATATTTTTGAGGTTAGCTATATTTGTGAATCATAAATTTAAATCAAGGAGAATTCATCAGAGAACAAATCCCATAGAACACATGGAATGGAGAACACCTGAGGTAAGAGCCGACGTTTCTAACAGACCCATCCTCAGTGCCAGGAAGAGCAAGACCCAAGTAGCCTAATCCAGGGTCAGAACTGGGAAGGTGAGGCTATGGCCATCCCAAGGGAAGAATCCACTCTGCCCCTGGGGATCTTCTTGGCCACACTATGGAGCCAACCCTTGGATTTCCAAACACATGTTCTTAATCACCACTGAACATGATAGACAGAAATTCTGAGATTTCAAGTCACAGAATAGGGAAGACCTAATTTGTTAAAGATCTATGAGGTTTCTGTTGTTCTACACATCTGTAAGCTAATCTCTTCTCTCCTGGGATGTTATCATATCTAAAAAAAGCATCAGACAAGGAGAAAGAAATGCTGAGAATCTGCCTATTCATTTTCTGTGTTGGAGACTGGCCATGAGAGGGAAAAGCACTAAGGATCACAGGAAGTCCTGGGGCCACCTTCCTATGGTGAGTTGTGTCACAGAATATGTCCTGGAGCTGAGCCCAGGGAGGAAGGTTTCCAAATTTATTTGCTGTCCTAAAACTCAGGGAGGGGTCATTAGGATTTCCTTGGCAGCTGAAGGGTTATGACACAAAAACGGGACACAGTAACTGCCTGATTCAGGACAAGAGCACAGAGACATAATAATGTACAAATGTCTTCTCATCCTCTGGCCAGGACTAATAGGGCTGAGTCTACAGGGGGCCACTGAGGGGAAACCAAAAGCAGGATTTGGCAAGGCTCCCTGTGAACTCAACTTACAGATATAGGGCATTTGTTTCAAGGAACCAGTAAAAATATCTGTCCTTTGTTATTAGGAGTGTTAGGATTCTGTTCTAGCCCCTGAAGCCACACCTCGCCTTGACTTCTGACTTCAAGCTCTATTTAAGAATTCCCACTACCTGACTCTTCTTCTTTTGTTCCTTCTCAAGGGAGGGAGCTCTCAACACTCTTCCCTTCTGTCTTTCTCTCTCTTCCCCTCCCTCTATTTCTTTATAATGATAAAGTCTTTCTACAATAAAGTCTTTCTCCTGTGATGCCACTGCCCACCGCCTCTCACCACACCCATGGGGCATGAAGTCTCTCTATCTATAGCCATTCACCAGTCACCCCAGTAAAGGAGTAAAGCACATCATATCAGATCAAACATCACACCAAGGACAAAAAAGATAAGGGAAAGGAAAATGGAAAAGTGAAGGTATAAAGAGCAAGAGTCCCAGCAAGTCATGGTTTAGACCTGACTCTAACTTGTTTTGTGATCTCTGTTTGCAAGACTGCACTAGACCTCATTCCTCACTGCTCTGCTTGGTGACCATAGTGTCTCCAAGATGTAGGTGTCACTACCTGTCATACTGATAATGAACGAAATTCAATACTGTCCATCTCTGTAACCTCACACCACCTCAGCCCCAGAGCTAAGCTCATGGAAGACCTCAGAGAAACTGCCCGTTAATCACCAACATGCTGATAACTACAGCAATAACCGTCTAAACCAATGTTCATCTACTTCCTGAGAAGAGACCTGAGCATTTATTTCCTTTGCTCTGGTCACTTACAAACAAAACCAGTCTGTTGTGACAACCCATGAGCTGTTCTGGGACACAAATAAACCTTGGGAGATGAAGGAAGATTCTAGAATTAAGGGACTGAAATGACTGTCTTGGGCTACTGACTAGAGAGTGTGCTTCACCTGAATCACAGATCTGATAGCCTGGTAGAATTTTTCAAAGAAACAGCAAACACAATGAACACATCAACTTTTATTTCAAAAGAGGTTTTCTGTTTCAAACTCTTATCTAGCCACACATGAGCAAGCTCTTGTACACTCAAGCCCTAACATCTCCCCCAAAGTCCTATGTGTTGAACTACCTAGTCCAGGCTCCTCATACCTGGCCAGTAGTCACTCTAGCACATTGCGTCTATTTTTATTTTATATTCACTGTTTCAACTCTCTCATTTCTACAGATGGAGAAATTCAACTGCAGACAAAATTCTTTAACAGTAGGCCACCCCTTAGGTTTTGGGTGGAAGACCTGCTTCTGCATGTGTATGTGGTTGTGGGACCATGTTTCAGGTCCCAAGAAAGATGTGTGGAGTTGGGGAGGAGGCTGACACAATCTGAGAATGAATCAAGGTGGCTGCCAATGTACTTACTGAAAAAACAACACATATTTTATATTCCCTTGTTGCACATAGGATTAAACAGGAGAAAGGGGCTTGTGATCGAGGGTGTGACTTGAGATCAGGGGTTGAGGAGTCTAATATTGACCTTGACAATAGGTATCAGTCATATGTTAATGGAGGGTCACAAGTTCCTCTTGCCAGAAATAAGAAGAGTAACTTCCATTGTAACAAGCAGGACCTTTTTTTCAGCCCCCAAGACAATGGAGACACTTATCCAAATGTCCAACCTCAGGAAAGGACTTCTGGGACTAGACACTGAACTACAATTTAAATGCAATTTTCCTTCCTCAAACAGATAAGCACTGAGTTGTTCCCTAATTGTGTCCCTTTGTGTCTTAGTCCTAGTTCCTTGGTCTGTTCCCTCATATGCTCCCCAAGGGGAAGGTCCTGATGTCCTACTCTTTTTCTCTTATTCCATTTAACCATTCTGATTCCTCTATACTCACTAACTGAACTCTTGCCCTGAGTAGCCTCAGGCTCTGGATCTGGATGATAAGCATTTCATCCTTGGGATCAGGCTTGTCTAGTAAATCTCTAACTTTCCTGTGTGTAATTAGGCACAATGGATTCCTAGTTCCTTGGTAGCAGGGATCTTTTGTCCAAAAAATTGCTTTGTTTAGGGAAGCTACCATTGTACACATTTTCATTCTTTACCAAAGCCTGAACAAAATTTTCCAAAGGGAAAGACATTAATTGTGGAAATTATTAAGACTAAAAGTTAAAAGGTGCTGGAGAAATGTGGTCCTCAATGTCCAAATGCGGGAACTTTATCAAGCAGCAATGTTGCAATGCAGTCCATGCCAGCTTTGCAGACACTCAGATCTACAATTTGCACAATAAAAAGCTCAAAGTCTTTATATAAAACTATATGGTGCTTGCACATAGCCTACATACACTCTCCTGCATACCGTGAACCATTTCCAGATGGTTTCTAATGCCCAATACATATAGAATGCATGTATATAACTGAGACTACACAGTTTGAGCAATAGCACAAGAAAAATATTCCCTATATGTTCAGCACAAACACAATCTTTTGAGTGTTTTGTCCCACGGCTGGGAGAAACTCTGGAAGTCTGAAGTCATGGAAGGCTGACTGTATGCATTAATATAACATTGCTTTATAACAGTGGAATGACCCAGTGTGTGGTCAGCTGGCTAACACAGTCCTGGGGGCTTGGGGGGGGGTCTTTCCCAGTGTCATCACTCTGAAAGAGCAGAGGGCTGAGTGGACTGGAACTTCTGGGTCTACTGTGTCTCTCAATTTAATAAGGAACATAAGAGACTGGAGAGAAGGCGCAACAGTTAAGAGTACCAATTGCTCTTCCAGAAGACCCATGTTCAGATCCAGCATTCACATGGCAGCTCACAACTGTGTGTAAGTGCCAAGATCCAATGCTCTCACACAGATATACATTCAGGAAAAAAAGACTAGTGCACATAAAATAAAAATAAATATAAAATAATTAAAAAACAAGGAACATTAAACTTTTCTGAAATTAGATCTCTCAGTACAAATAGACTTGATGGCTCTCCTGTGAGAGAGGGTCTTGGCTTTTATTGAGGAAAAATATGTTAATTAGGTATGTCTGAAGATGCACTGTGCTTCAGTTGTGGGACCATCTGTAATCCTCTGTGCTATAATGTCTATACCAAAACTCTCTGAGAGAGAAAACACCAGTTTTCTCTGCCTGTAAATATCACGTATATGGGAGAAGAGAGAATGTTGTTCTTTATGTCTTTCTTCAGTATAGCTGCATTCTCTACAACACCCTTCTGTTCCTCTGCTTGTCATGTCTCCTAGTTCCACATGCAGCTCTCTCATGGATGACTGTGAGGGTCCTTAGACACCGACACAGCTTTGCAGTTTGGTTAAGCACATGAGCCTGCAATCAGAGCCTTAGGATTCAATGACCCATCTACTGACCTATGTAACTTGCACTAGTACCTAGTGAGTCACCCTCACTATGGGTCTGGGGCCCTTGCGGAGGTGAAGTGATAGGGTAGGTTGGGGGTCTCCTCTAAGAACCATGTAAGTTAAATGCATGCAGCACTTTGAACAAGACTGAACACACTAGATACCCTTGAAAATGTCCTTTTCTCTGGCTGCTGATCCTACCAGCCCTTCCATCATTGAAGCTTGAAACATCCATTGGCATACATCTTGTAAGCAACATTTATTAATGACCTTGCAAATTGGATGGTTACATAGTCTGCATAATCTGTGTGATTCAATCTTTGCAATCATTGTATAAAGCAGTAGTCTAGATATCTTGTTATCTATTGCTACATGACAAACTACCCTAAATTTATTACTATGCTATGAAGTGATGCCATTAAACAGCGCCCATGTTACTATGTATAGGAGTTGGGTAAATGAGGAATTGGAACCAGCACAGCAGCTGTTTTTCTACTGTGTCTGATGCCATGGCTTGAAAGGATGATGAAATGCTTGGGTGTTGAAATCAACCACAAGTTCTTTTACCCAAATATCTGGCACAGACATTCTTGAAGGATGTTGTTGGCCACTACTGTTGACGTATCTCTTGTATATAGCCTCCCTGTGCAATTGGGACTTCTCAGAACAGGACATCTGGGTTACAGAAAATAGTATCCTAAAGGAGCCATCTAGAGAATATTTTTAAAGCCTCCAGCAAAACCTACACCATCCTTTATGGCATAATCTCAAGAACTATAAACCCTTGCTTACACCATATACTCAGTAAGGCATCACAGTCATCAGGATTTTTACTTCCTCAGTTAAAGAATGTAGACGGTGACTTCTCTTTGATGCATCCAAATTGTCAGCATTTCTACTCTTGCACCCTAGAGTTGCTGTTAAGTAAAGTAAGGTATCCTTAAACACAGCATTATGACAAGACAATCAATGTAATTGTAGAGATAGCCATGAAACTAAAGGTCAGGTAGCTTCTACAGGGTAGATTCACTGGATACCTGCAGCCATGGGGTAGATATGTTGGGTAAAGGGATAATTTAAATCCCAAGTAGGATGGAGATAGGTAGCCTGAGATTTTAGATATTTAGAACAGTGTACAATTTAAAATTCATGATTTATTCTTTTCTAGAATTTTCTAGCAGCTCTACTTCATGTCAGGTTGCTACTATATACCCCAGAAGATGATTTAGGCTTTAGTGGAAGCCAGTCTGGATCTAGAGATCCAAGAAGACTTTGGTTTTACCAGAGGACAGACAGGATCAGAGGGATCCAGGACCCTCAAAAACCCAACAAGACACCCTATTGGACCTGAAAATCCACTAGTCACCAGTTCCCAGGACACTTAGGCCAGAAAGCCACAGAGAAAACAGAAACCAAGAAACAAAACACCCAGCCAACAAAGGCAAACACAGGAATGAACACTTGGACCTATAATCATCCCAAATCCAGGTGCCTAAATGCCAGTATAAAAACACAATCAATGATAGAAAGGGTGATACGTCACCACCAGAACCAAGCTATCCTATCACAGCAAGATCTGAACATTCCAACACAATTGAAATACAAGAAAACGACCTTGAAAATAACCAAGAAGATGCTAGAGGTCTTTAAAGAGAAAATGAAAAGCATTCCTTTAAAACTTAAGGACAAGACAACGAAAACATTGGAAGAAATCAATAAATCTCTTAAGAACATACAGAATATAAAAAAAACCAAACAATTGATGGAAACAAAACTATTCAAGACCTAAAAATGGAAATAGAAGCAAGAAATAAAACACAAACTGGGGAAATTCTGGAAATGTAAAATCTGGGTGAGTGAACATGAACTACAGATGCGAGCATCACCAAAAAATGCAAGAGATGGAAGAGAGAATCTCAAGTGTTGAGGATACAATAGAAGAAACAGATTCATTGGACAAAGAAAATGTTAAAGCTAAAAGATTCCTAACACTAAACGTGAAAGAAATCTGGACACTATAAAAAGACCAAATCTAAGAAGGAAGAAAAAAAAGGAAGAGAAGAAAAAGAATCCCTACTCAAAGGCCCAGGAAAATATATTCAACAAAATCATAGAATAAAATGTTTCCAACCTAAAGAAGAACATGCCTACAAAGGTGCAAGAAGCTTACAGAACACCAAATAGACAACAAACAAAAAAATGACACTTGCCACATAATAATTAAAACACTAAACATACAGAATAAAGAAAGAATATTAAAGGCTGCAAAAAAAAGGCCAAGTAACATATAAAGACAGACCTATCAAAATTACACCTGACTTCTCAATGGAGAATCTAAAAGTCAAAAGGGCCTGAACAGACATCAGATGCGAGTACAGACTACTATACCCAGCAAAACTTTCAATCACTATACATGGAGAAAAGATATTTCATACAAAGTCAAATGTAATCAATATCTATCTACAAACTCATCCCTAAATAAGGTACTAGAAGGAAAACCCCAACCCAAGGAAACACAGTCAATAAATAATTCCACACCAACAAAACCCAAAGAAGGGAAACAAATTTAATCAATATCTAAATACCTAAGCAAAAGGTATTTTTTTTTGCCCTATATCAAATATTGGAAAAAAATCAACCCATGAAAACACAGGCAATAAATAATTCCACACCAGCAAAATCTGAAGAAGGGAAACACACACACACACACACACACACACACACACACACACACACACACACACACACACCACTACCAACAACAACAAGAAAATAACAGAAATTAACAATCACTGGTAGTTAATATTGCTCAATATCAATGGAATCAATTCACCAATAAAAAGACAGAGGCTAACAGAATGGATATGAAACTGACTCCATCCTTCTACAGCATACAAGAAACACTCGTCAACATCAAAAACAGTTTTTCAATCAAACACACCTAAGAAGCAAGCTGGTATATCTCTCCTAATATCTGACAAAATAGACTTCAAACAAAAATTAATCAAAAGAGATTGAGAGGAACATTTTTATATTCATCAAAGGTCAAATTCACTAAGATAAACATCTGTTCTAAACATCTGTACAACCAAAAACAAGGGCACCCACATGTAGTAATTGGTCTCTGGCCAGGTTTTTTGGGCCTAGCCTCAAGGTTCAGACCCACAGTCCCACAGAAACACATGCAGTTCCACAGAAGTACACAGATGTTTTATGCTGATCGGCCTAGGGCCCAGGCATATGGCTTGCCACCTCTTTACCCTTAAACTAACCCATCCTTCTTATCTTGTTCAGCCATGTGGCTGGATACCTTTTCTCAGAGCATCATTACAGCTTCTTTCCTCTGTGTCTGCTGCTGTTTCCTTATGTGTCTCTGTTGCATCTCTGTGGCATCTCTGCTCTGTTCTGAGATGTTACCAAAGTTTTCTTAGTCTGGTAGTCCTTCCCACACTTCCTGTCTGCCTCTGGCCAAGCAGCTTTCTATTAAACCAGTAGGCAGTTCAATTATTTACAATAGAACAGAATACAATTCCACCACATCAACATTTGTTTTTTCTTTTTTCAAATTTTACTTTTTTATTTAAAAGTTTTCTTAACATACCCATCATTGTTTCCCTTCCCTCCACTCTTACCAGTCACCCCCAGCTTCCACTCAGCCCATTCTCCCATTCATTCCTCAGAGAGAGTAAGGACTCCCAGAGTGAGTCAATGCTGTCTGGCATACGCAGTTAATGTAGGACCAAGCCCCTAACCCCAGTATGGAGGCTAAGCAAGGTGTTCCTCTGTAGAGAATGGGCTCCAAGAAACCAGTTCATGCACCAGGAATAAATTCTGTTCCCACTGCCAGAGGCCCCACAAACTGCCCATGCCATTTAACTATCATCCACATTCAGAGGGCTTAGCTCAGTCCCAGGCAGGTTCCTCAGCTTTCACACAACAGATTTGTTGACCATTTAAGGTTGGAATGTGGATCACAATGTCATAAACAGATGTTTTAGACTGGCAAGATGGCTCAGCAGGTGAAGGTTCTTGCTGCCACACTTGACTACCTGAGTTTGGTAATCAGGACCCACATGATGGAAGGAGAGAACCAACTCCCTCAGGTTGTCATCAGATAGCCACACATGTGCCATGATGCATACTTGTGTGCATGCACACACACACACACACACACAAACATACACACCAGTCTATTGCTAAAATTCCTCCTTCCCAGGAGTGGTACTTAAGTAGTCTACCCTTTTTCCTGAGATCACAATTAGAAAGGAAGCACCCTGGTGCCTGAAATCCTTCCTCAGCCGGCTTCCTATAGACAGGCAAAGACAGAGGTTGCTACCTGTTTGGATTGAGAGAAGAGACTGCATGGGAAGGAGTCCTCGTTCTACTAGAGAACTGGATACAACCCATACCTGTCCGGCTGTCCTTTTTTTCAGGCAGGGCAGGGTACGACAGCAGCCCTTTGCAAGCAACTTGCCTTCCAGGCCCATGTCAGGCCTGTGCGGTGCATTCTGCCCAACAACCTGCCCAGGGGAATCGGGCTAGGGCACTCAAC
>PVIH01026931.1:0-17872 GCA_004025045.1 Sigmodon hispidus | reverse complement strand
CCAGCCAAACTTGGCGTGGCCGAGAAAAGTGTTCTTGGTTCTGTGTGGGCATGGTCATTGATGGTGGCCGTGTACAGGGAAAGTGGGCGTTGTTCTGTGTGGGCGTGTTCAGTCATAGTGGGTGTTGTCAGTCAAACAAACGTGGCATGATCTGGCCGTAGCCTACGTGGCCGTGGATAGTAAATGTGGGTGAGTTCAGGCAAACATGGCGTGGCCGATAAAAGTGCTCTTGGTTCTGTGTGGGCGTGGTCACTCATGGTGGCTGTGGCCAGGAATCATGGGCGAGGTTTGGAGTGGGCACTCAAAGAAACATGGCATGTTCTGGCCGTGGCCAATGTGGCCGTAGACAGTAAATGTGGGTGAGTTCAGTAAAAGTGGACATGGCAAGGCAAACGTGGGGTGGCCGATAAAAGTGTTCTTGTTTGGGTGTGGGTGTGGTCATTCATGGTGGCCAAGGACAGGGAAAGTGGGCGTGGATTGGTGTGGGCATGGTCAGTCAAAATGGGTGTGGCCATCAAAGACACGTGGCATGTTCTGGACGTGGCCAACGTGGCCGTGGACAGTAAATGTAGCTGAGTTCAGTCAAAGTGGGCATGGCCAGGCAAACGTGGCATGGCCGAGAATAGTGATCGTGGTTCTGTGTGGGCGTGGTCATTGATGGTGGCCGTGGACAGGCAAAGAGGGCATGGTTTGGTGTGGGCATGGGCAGTCATAGTGGGTATTGTCAGTCAAAGAAACGTGGCAAGTCTGGCCATGGCCAACGTGGCCGTGGATAGTAAATGTGGGTGAGTACAGGCAAACATTGTGTGGCCGATAAAAGTGTTCGTGGTTCTGTGTGGGCGTGGTCATTGATGGTGGCCGTGGCCAGGAAATGTGGCCGTGGTTTGGTGTGGATGTAGTCATTCAAAGTGGGTGTGGTCAGTCAAAAAACGTGGGATGTTCTGGCCGTGGTCAACGTGGCCGTGGACAGTTAATATGGGTGAGTTCAGTCAAAGTTGGCGTAGCCAGGCAAACGTGGCGTGGCTGAGAAAAGTGTTCTTGGTTCTGTGTGGGCGTGGTCATTGATGGTGGCCGTGGCCAGGAAACGTGGGCATGGTTTTGTGTGGGCGTGGTCAGTCAAAGTGGGTGTGGTTAGTCAAACAAACGTGGCATGTTCTGGCTGTGACCAACCTGGCTGTGGACAGTAAATGTAGGTGAGTTCAGTCAAATTAAAGTGGGCGTGGCCAGGCAAATATGATGTGGCCGAGAAAAGTGTTCTTGGTTCTGTGTGGGCGTGTTCATTGATGGTGGCCGTAGACAGGGAAAATGGGCGTGGTTTGGTGTGGGTGTGGTCAGTTAAAGTGGCCGTGGCCAATCAAAGTGGACCTGGCCCGACAAAGTGGAGAGAATTGTAACTAACATATTGCCTAATGCTCTGTGTAAGAAAATGTGTGTATCGACGCTGAAGATAAAAACACATGTGTAAACAAGTAGAGGAAGCAACATCTCTCTAAATGCTATGTGTAAGAATGTGTGTGTATGGACGATGAAGAAAAAAACATATGTGATCAAACGAGGACAGAAAGCAACATCTCTCTTAATGCTCTTTGTAAGAATACATGTATACATGCGATGAATATAAAAACACATGTATTTAAACAAGGAGAGGGCTCAACATTTCTAATGCTCTGTGTTAGAAAACGTGTGTATTGGCACTGAAGACATAAACACGTGTTCAAACACGGAGTGGAAGCAACATCTTTTTTAATGCTCTATGTAAGAAAACATGTGTATAGATGCTGAAGACAAAAACACGTGTTCAAAAGAGGAGAGGAACCAACACCTCTTAATACTCTGTGAAAGAAAACATGTGTATTTACGCTGAAGAGAAAAACATATGTGTTTAAACAAATGGAGGACTCAACAACTTTCTTCATGGTCTGTGTAATTAAACGTGTGTATTGACGCTGAAGAGAAAAAAATGTGTGCAAAATAGGAGTGGAGTCAACATCACTCTTAATGCTCTTTGTAAGTTAATGTGTGTATGATCACAGACCAGAAAAAAAGTGTGTTCAAATGAGGAGAGGAGGCAACATCTCTCTGATTGCTCTTTGTAAGAAAACATAAATTGACATTGAAAATAAAATACAAGTGTTCAAATGAGGAGAAGAAGCAACACCACTTTTTTTGGATCTGTGTAAGAAAAGTTGTGTATTAACGCTGAAGGGAAAAGCACATGTGTTAAAAAGAGCAAAGGAAGCTTCATCTCCCTTAAGGCTCTGGGTAGGAAAACGTTTCTATTGATGTTGAAGAAAAAACACATCTGTTCAAACGATAGAGAAAGCAACATTTCTATTAATGCTGTGTGTAAGGAAACATGTTCTCCTGCTGAAGTGAAAAACACATGTATTCAAATGAAGCCAGTAGAGGGCAAGGTCAGCCATGGTGGCCGTGGCCAGGAAAAGTGGGTGTGTTTTGGTGTGGGCGTGGTCAGTCAAGGTGGGTGTGGTCAGTCAAAGAAACGTGGCATGTTCTCGCCGTGGAGAGTAAATGTGGGTGACTTCAGTCAAAGGGGGCCTGGCCAGGCAAACGTGGCGTGGCCTATAAAAGTGTTCTTGGTTCTGTGTGGGCGTGGTCATTGATGGTGGCCGTGGACAGGGAAAGTGGGTGTGGTTTGGTGTGGGCGTGGACAGTCAAAGTGGGTGTGGTCAGTCAAAGAAACCTGGCATGTTCTGGTTGTGGCCAACATGGCCGTGGACAGTGAATGTGGGTGAGTTCAGTCAACGTGGGCGTGGCCAGGCAAACTTGGCGTTGCCCATAAATGTGTTCATGGTTCTGTGTGGGCGTGGTCATTCATGGTGGCCGTGGACAGGGAAAGTGGGTGTGGTTTGGTGTGGGCGTGGTCAGCCAAGTCGGTGTTGTCAGTCAAAGAAACGTGGAATGTTCTGGCCGTGTCCAACATGGCCGTGGATAGTAAATGTGGGTGAGTTCAGGCAATCGTGGCATGGCCGAGAAAAGTGTTCTTGGTTCTGTGTGGGCGTGCTCATTCATGGTGGCCGTGGGCAGGAAACGTGGGCATGGTTTGGTGTGGGCGTGGTCAGTCATAGTGGGTGTCGTCAGTCAAAGAAACGTGCCATGTTCTGGCCGTGGCCAACGTGGCCGTGGACAGTAAATGTTGGTGAGTTCAGTCAAAGTGGGCATGGCTAGGCAAACGTGGCATGGCCGAGAAAAGTGTTCTTGGTTCTGTGTAGGCGTGGTCATTGATGGCGGCCATGGCCAGGATAAGTGGTCATGGTTTGGTGTGGGCGTGGTCAATCAAAGTACGTGGGGTCAATCACAGAAATGTGGCATGTTCTGACCGAGGCCAACGTGGCCGTGGACAGTAAATATGGGTGAGTTCAGTAAAATGGGCATGGCCAGGCAAACGTGATATGGTCGATAAAAGTTTTGGTGGTTCTATGTGGACGTGGTCATTGATGGTGGCCGTGGAAGGAAAAGTGGGCGTGGTTTGGTGTGGGCATGGACAGTCATAGTGGGTGTGGTCAGACAAACAAACGTGGCATGTTCTGGCTGTGGCCAACGTGGCCGTGGAAAGTAAATGTAGTGAGTTCCGTCAAAGTGGGTGTGGCCAACAAACGTGGCTTGGCCCATAAAAGTGTTCGTGGTTCTGTTTGGGCGTGGTCATTCATTGTGGCCGTGGACAGGGAAAGTGACCTTTGTTTGGTGTGGGCGTGGTCAGTCATAGTGGGTGTTGTCAGTCAAAGACACGTGGCATGTTCTGGCCATGGCCAACGTGGCCGTGGATAGTAAATGTGCGTGAGTTCAGGCAAACCTGGTGTGGCCGATAAAAGTGTTCTTGGTTCTGTGTGGGCGTGGTCATTGATGGTGGCCGTGGCCAGGAAACGTGGGCGTGTTTTGTTGTGGGCGTGGTTAGTCAAAGTGGGTGTGGTCAGTCAAAGACACGTTGCATGTTCTGGCTGTTGCCAACGAGGCCGTGAACAGTAAATGTGGATGATCTCAGTCAAAGTAAAGTAGGCGTGGCCAGGAAAACGTGGCGTGGCCGAGAAAAGTGTTCTTGGTTCTGTGTGGGCGTGGTCATTGATGCTGGCCGTGGACAGGGAAAGTGGGCAAGGTTTGTTGTGGGCGTGGTCAGTCAAAGTGGGTGTGGTCAGCCAAGAAACGTTTCATGTTCTGGCCGTGGCCAACGTGGCCGTGGAGAGTAAATGTGGGTGAGTTCAGTCAAACTGGGCATGGCCCAGCAAACGTGACGTGGCCGATAAAAGTGTTCTTGGTTCTGTGTTGGCGTGGTCATTCATGGTGGCCATAGACAGGGAAAGTGGGCGTGGTTTGGTTGGGCGTGGTCAGTCATAGTGTGTGTGATCAGTCAAAGAAACGTGGCATGTTCTGGCCGTGGCCAACGTAGCCGTGGATAGTAAATGTGGGTGAGTTCAGGCAAACTTGGTGTGCCCGATAAAAGTGTTCTTGGTTCCGTGTGGGCGAGGTCAATGCTGGTGGCCGTGGCAGGAAAAGTGAGTGTGGTTTGATGTGGGCATGGTCAGTCAAAGTGGGTGTGGTCAGTCAAAGAAACGTGGGATGTTCTGGCCATGGCCAACGAGGCCGTGGACAGTAAATGTGGGTGAGTTCACTCAAAGTGGGCATAGCCAGGCAAACGTGGCTTGACCAATAAAAGTGTTCTTGGCTCTGTGTGGGTGTGGTCATTGATGGTGGCCTTGGCCAGAAAACGTGGGCGTGGTTTGTTGTTTGCGTCGTCAGTCAAAGTGGGTGTGGTCAGTCAAATAAACGTGGCATGTTCTGTCCGTGGCCAACTTGGCCGTGGAAAGTAAATGTGGGTGAGTTCAGTCAAAGTGGGCGTGGCCAGGCAAATGTGGCGTGGTCGATAAAAGTGTTCCTGGTTCTGTGTGGGCGTGGTCATTCATGGTGGCCGTGAACAGGAAAAGTGGGCGTGGTTTGGTGTTTGCGAGGTCAGTCAAAGTAGGTGGGGTCAATCAAAGAATCATGGCATGTTCTGTCCGTGGCCAACGTGGCCGTGGATAGTAAATGTGGGAGAGTTCAGGCAAACGTGGCATGGCCGAGAAAAGTGTTCTTTGTTCTGTGTGGGCATGGTCATTGATGGTGGCTGTTGCCAGGAAACGTGGGCGTGGTTTGTTGTGGGCGTGGTCAGTCATAGTGGGTGTTGTCAGTCAAAGAAACGTGGCAAGTCCTGGCTGTTTCCAACGTGGCAGTGGATAGTAAATGTGGGTGAGTTCAGGCAAACGTGGCGTGGCCGATAATTGAGTTCTTCTTTCTGAGTGGGCGTGGTCATTCATGGTGGCCATAGACAGGGAAAGTGGGCGTGGTTTCGTTGGCCGTGGTCAGTCATAGTGGGTGTGGTCAGCCAAGAAACGTTGCATGTTCTGGCCCTGGCCAACGTGGCCATGGACAGTAAATGTGGGTGAGTTCAGGCAAAGACGGCGTGGTCCAGCAAACGTGACGTGGCCGATAAAAGTGTTCTTGGTTCTGTGTGGGCGTGGTCATTCATGGTGGCCATAGACAGGGAAAGAGGGCGTGGTTTGGTTGGGCGTGGTCAGTCATAGTGTGTGTGATCAGTCAAAGAAACATGGCATGTTCTGGCCGTGGCCAACGTGGCTGTGGACTGTAAATGTTTGTGAGTTCACTCAAAGTGGGCATGGCCAGGCAAACGTGGCGTGGCCGAGAAAACTGTTCTTGGTTCTGTGTGCACGTGGTCATTGATGGTGGCTGTGGACAGGAAAAGTGGGGGTGGTTTGGTGTGTGCGTGGACAGTCAAAGTAGGTGGGGTCAATCAAAGAAACATGGCATGTTCTGACCGTGGCCAACGTGGCCGTGGACAGTAAATGTGGGTGAGTTCAGTCAAAGTGGGCGTGGCCAGGCAAACGTGGTGTGGCTGATAAAAGTATAATGGTTCTGTGTGGGCGTGATCATTGATGGTGGCCGTGGACAGGAAAAGTGGCCATGGTTTGGTGTGGGCGTGGTCAGTCAAAGTAGGTGCGGTCAATCAAAGAAACGTGGCATGTTCTGGCTGTGGCCAACGTGGCCGTGGACAGTAAATGTGGGTGAGTTCAGTCAAAGTGGACGTGGCCAGGCAAACATGGCATGGACCATAAAAGTGTTTGTGGTTCTGTGTGGGCGTGGTCATTCATGGTGGCCTTGAACAGGGAAAGTGGGCTTGGTTTGCTGTGGGCATGGTCAGTCAATTGGGAGTAGTCAGACAAAGAAACGTGGCATGTTCTGTCCGTGGCTAACATGGCCGTGGATAGTAAATGTTGGTGAGTTTAGGCAAACGTGGCGTTTCCGATAAAAGTGTTCTTGGTTCTGTGTGGGCGAGGTCATTGATGGTGGCCGTGGACAGGGAAAGTGGGCGTGGTTTGGTGTGGGCGTGGTCAGTCATAGTGGGTGCTGTCAGTCAAAGAAACGTGGTACGTTCTGGCCGTGGCCAACGTGGCCGTGGATAGTAAATGTGGGTGAGTTCAGGCAAACGTGGCGTGGCCGATAAAAGTGTTCTTGGTTCTGTGTGGGCATGGTCATTCATTGTGACCGTGGCCAGGAAACGTGGGCGTGGTTTGGTGTGGGCAGTCAAAGAAACGTGGCATGTTCTGGCCATGGCCAACGTGGCCGTGGACAGTAAATGTGGGTGAGTTCAGTCAAAGTGGGCGTAACCGAAAAAAGTGTTCTTGGTTCTGTGTGGGCGTTTTCATTGATGGTGGCCGTGGACAAGGAAAGTGGGCGTGGTTTGGTGTGGACGTGGACAGTCAAAGTGGGTGTGGTCAGTCAAAGAAACCTGGCATGTTCTGACCGAGGCCAACGTGGCCGTGGACAGTAAATATGGGTGAGTTCAGTAAAAGTGAGCGTGGCCAGGCAAACATGATATGGTCGATAAAAGTTTTGGTGGTGCTGTGTGGACGTGGTCATTGATGGTGGCCGTGGAAGGAAAAGTGGGCGTGGTTTGGTGTGGGCGTGGACAGTCATAGTGGGTGTGGTCAGACAAACAAATGTGGCATGTTCTGGCTGTGGCCAACGTGGCCGTGGAAAGTAAATGTAGTGAGTTCCGTCAAAGTGGGCATGGCCAAGCAAACGTGGCATGGCCCATAAAAGTGTTTGTGGTTCTGTTTGGGCATGGTCATTCATTGTGGCCGTGGACAGGGAAAGTGACCTTTGTTTGGTGTGGGCGTGGTAAGTCATAGTGGGTGTTGTCAGTCAAAGACACGTGGCATGTTCTGGCCGTGGCCAACAAGGCCGTGGACAGTAAGTGTGGGTGAGTTCACTCAAAGTGGGCATAGCCAGGCAAACGTGGCTTGACCGATAAAAGTGTTCTTGGTTCTGTTGGGTGTGGTCATTGATGGTGGCCGTGGCCAGAAAACGTGGGCGTGGTTTGTTGTTTGCGTCGTCAGTCAAAGTGGGTGTGGTCAGTCAAATAAACGTGGCATGTTCTGTCCATGGCCAACGTGGCCGTGGAGAGTAAATGTGGGTGAGTTCAGTCAAAGTGGGCGTGGCCAGGCAAATGTGGCGTGGTCGATAAAAGTGTTCCTGGTTCTGTGTGGCCGTGGTCATTCATGGTGGCCGTGAACAGGAAAAGTGGGCGTGGTTTGGTGTTTGCGAGGTCAGTCAAAGTAGGTGGGGTCAATCAAAGAAACATGGCATGTTCTGTCCGTGGCCAACGTGGCCGTGGATAGTAAATGTGGGAGAGTTCAGGCAAACGTGGCATGGCCGAGAAAAGTGTTCTTTGTTCTGTGTGGGCGTGGTCATTGATGGTGGCTGTTGCCAGGAAACATGGGCGTGGTTTGGTGTGGGCGTGGTCAGTCATAGTGGGTGTTGTCAGTCAAAGAAACGTGGCAAGTCCTGGCTGTTTCCAACGTGGCAGTGGATAGTAAATGTGGGTGAGTTCAGGCAAACGTGGCGTGTCCGATAATTGAGTTCTTCTTTCTAGGTGGGCGTGGTCATTCATGGTGGCCATAGACAGGGAAAATGGGCGTAGTTTCGTTGGCCGTGGTCAGTCATAGTGGGTGTGGTCAGCCAAGAAACGTTGCATGTTCTGGCCCTGGCCAACGTGGCCATGAACAGTAAATGTGGGTGAGTTCAGGCAAAGACGGCGTGGTCCAGCAAACGTGATGTGGCCGATAAAAGTGTTCTTGGTTCTGTGTGGGCGTGGTCATTCATGGTGGCCATAGACAGGGAAAGTGGGCGTGGTTTGGTTGGGCGTGGTCAGTCATAGTGTGTGTGATCAGTCAAAGAAACATGGCATGTTCTGGCCGTGGCCAACGTGGCCGTGGACAGTAAATGTGGGTGAGTTCAGTCAAAGTGGACGTGGCCAGGCAAATGTGGCATGGACCATAAAAGTGTTTGTGCTTCTGTGTGGGCGTGGTCATTCATGGTGGCCGTGAACAGGGAAAGTGGGCTTGGTTTGCTGTGGGCATGGTCAGTCAATTGGGAGTAGTCAGACAAAGAAACGTGGCATGTTCTGGCCATGGCTAACGTGGCCGTGGATAGTAAATGTTGGTGAGTTTAGGCAAACGTGGCGTTTCCGATAAAAGTGTTCTTGGTTTTGTGTGGGCGAGGTCATTGATGGTGGCCGTGGAGAGGGAAAGTGAGCGTGGTTTGGTGTGTGCATGGTCATTGATGGTGGCCGTGGCCAATCAAAGTGAAACTGGCCCGACAAAGTGGAGAGAATAGTAACTAACATGTTTCCTAATGCTCTGTGAAAGAAAATGAGTGTATCGACGCTAAAGATAAAAACATGTGTGTAAAGAAGTATAGGAAGCAACATCTCTCTAAATGCTAAGTGTAAGAATGTGTGTGTATGGACGATGAAGAAAAAAACATTTGTGAACAAACGAGAACAGGAAGCAACATCTCTCTTAATGCTCTTTGTAAGAATACATGTGTACGTGTGATGAATATAAAAACACATGTATTTAAACAAGGAGAGGGCTCAACCTTTCTAATGATCTGTGTTAGAAAACGTGTGTATTGGCACTGAAGACATAAACACGTCTTCAAACTAGGAGTGGAAGCAACATCTTTTTTAATCCTCTATGTAAGAAAACATGTATAGATGCTGAAGACAAAAACACATGTGTTCAAACGAGGAGAGGAACCAACACCTCTTAATGCTCTGTGTAAGAAATCGTGTGTATTTACGCTGAAGAGAAAAACACATGTGTTTAAACGAGTGGAGGACTCAACACCTCTCTTCATGCTCTGTGTAATTAAACGTGTGTATTGACGCTGAAGAGAAAAGGACGTGTGCAAACTAGGAGTGGAGGCAACATCACTCTTAATGCTCTTTGTAAGTAAATGTGTGTAGGATCACAGACCAGAAAAAAAGTGTGTTCAAACAAGGAGAGGAGGCAACATCTCTCTGATTGCTCTTTGTAAGAAAACATGTGTATTGACACTGATAATAAAATATATGTGATCAAACGAGGAGAAGAAGCAACACCTCTTTTTAGGATCTGTGTAAGAAAAGTTGTGTATTAATGCCGAAGGGAAAAGCACATGTGTTAAAAAGAGGAAAGGAAGCATCATGACCCTTAAGGCTCTGTGTAGGAAAACGTTTCTACTGATGTTGAAGAAAAAACACATCTGTTCAAACGATAGAGAAAGCAACATCTCTATTAATGCTCTGTGGAAGGAAACATATGTTCTCCCGCAGAAGTGAAAAACACATGTATTCAACTGAAGCCAGGACAGGGCGAGGTCAGCAATAGTGGCCGTCGCCAGGAAAATTGGGTGTGGTTTGGTGTGGGCGAGGTCAGACAAAGTGGGCGTGGCCAGACAAACGTGGCGTGGCCGATAAAAATGTTCTTGGTTCTGTGTGGGCGTGGTCATTCATGGTAGCCGTGGACAGGTAAAGTGGGTGTGGTTTGGTTGGACGTGAACAGTCATAGTGGGTGTTGTCAGTCAAAGAAACGTGGCATATTCTGGCCGTGGCCAATGTGGCCGTGGACAGTAAATGGGGGTGAGATCAGACAAAGTGGTCATGGCCAGGCAAAAGTGGCGTGGCCGAGAAAAGTGTTCTTGGTTCTGTGTGGGCGTGGTCTTTGATGGTGGCCGTGGCCAGGAAACGTGGGCGTCGTTTGGTGTGGGCGTGGTCAGGCAAAGTGGCCAATCAAAGTGGACCTGGCCCGACAAAGTGGAGAGAATAGTAACTAACATGTTTCCTAATGCTCTGTGTAAGAAAATGTGTGTATCGATGCTGAAGATAAAAACACGTGTGTAAACAAGTAGAGGAAGCAACATCTCTCTAAATGCTATGTGTAAGAATGTGTGTGTATAGACGATGAAGAAAAAAACATATGTGATCAAACGAGGACAGGAAGCAACATCCCTCTAAATGCTCTTTGTAAGAATACATGTGTACGTGCGATGAATATAAAAACACATGTATTTAAACAAGGAGAGGGCTCAACCATTTCTAATGCTCTGTGTTAGAAAACATGTGTATTGCCACTGAAGACATAAACACGTGTTCTAACGAGGAGTGGAAGTAACATCTTTTTTAATGCTCTATGTAAGAAAACATGTGTATAGATGCTGAAGACAAAAACACATGTGTTCAAACGAGGAGAGGAACCAACACCGCTTAATGCTCTGTGTAAGAAATCGTCTGTATTTACGCTGAAGAGAAAAACACATGTGTTTAAACTAGTGGAGGACTCAAGAACTCTCATCATGCTCTATGTAATTAAACGTGTGTATTGACGCTGAAGAGAAAAAGACGTGTGCAAACTAGGAGTGGAGGCAACATCACACTTAATGCTCTTTGTAAGTAAATGTGTGTATGATCACAGACCAGAAAAAAAGTGTGTTCAATGAGGAGAGGAGGCAACATCTCTCTGATTGCTCTTTGTAAGAAAACATGTGTATTGACATTGAAATAAAATACATGTGTTCAAACGAGGAGAAGAAGCAACACCTCTTTTTAGGATCTCTGTAAGAAAAGTTGTGTATTAACGCTGAAGGGAAAAGCACATGTGTTAAAAAGAGGAAAGGAAGCATCATCTCCCTTAAGGCTCTGGGTAGGAAAACATTTCTATTGATGTTGAAGAAAAAACACATCTGTTCAAACGATAGAGAAAGCAACATCTCTATTAATGCTCTGTGGAAGGAAACATATGTTCTCCTGCTGAAGTGAAAAACACGTGTTTTCAAATGAAACCAGGAGAGGGCGAGGTCAGCCATGATGGCCGTGGCCAGGAAAAGTGGGCATGGTTTGGTGTGGGCGTGGTCAGTAAAAGTAGGTAGGGTCAATCAAAGAAACGAGGCATAATCTGGCCATGGCCAATGTGGCTGTGTACAGAAAACGTGGGTGAGTTCAGTCAAAGTGGGCGTGGCCAGGCAAACGTGGCGTGGCTGATAAAACTGTTCTTGGTTCTGTGTGGGCGTGGTCATTGATGGTGTCCGAGGCCCGGAAAAGTGGGCGTAGTTTGGTGTGGGCGTGGGCAGTCAAAGTCGGTGTGGTCAGTCAAAAAAACGTGGCATGTTCTGGCCGTGGCCAACGTGGCCTTGGACAGTAAATGTGGGTGAGTTCAGTCAAAGGGGGCGTGGCCAGGCAACGTGGCGTGGCTGAGAAAAGTGTTCTTGGTTCTGTGTGGGCGTGGTCATTGATGGTGTCCGTGGACAGGGAAAGTGGGCGTGGTTTGGTATGGGCATGGTCAGTCAAAGTGGCCCTGGCCAATGAAATTGGACCTGGCCCGACAAAGTGGAGAGAATAGTAACTAACATGTTTTCTAATGCTCTGTGTAAGAAAATGTGTGTATCGTCGCTGAAGATAAAAACACATGTGTAAACAAGTAGAGGAAACAACATCTCTCTAAATGCTATGTGTAAGAATGTGTGTGTATGAACGATGAAGAAAAAAACATATGTGATCAAAGGAGGACAGGAAGCAACATCTCTCTTAATGCTCTTTGTAAGAATGCATGTGTACGTGCAATGAACATAAAAACACATGTATTTAAACACGGAGAGGGCTCAACATTTCTAATGCTCTGTGTTAGAAAACATGTGTATTGGCACTGAAGACATAAACACGTGTTAAAACGAGGAGTGGAAGCAACATCTTTTTTAATGGTCTATGTAAGAAAACTTGTGTAGACATGCTGAAGACAAAAACACATGTGTTCAAACGAGGAGAGGAACCAACACCTCTTAATGCTCTTTGTAAGAAAATGTGTGTATCCTCGCTGAAGATGAAAACAAGTGTGTAAACAAGTAGAGGAAGCAACATCCCCCTAATGCTATGTGTAAGATTGTGTGTATGGACGATGAAGAAAAAAACATATGTGATCTAACGAGGACAGGAAGCAACATCTGTCTTAATGCTCTTTGTAAGAATACATGTGTACGTGCGATGAATATAAAAACACATGTATTTAAACAAGGAGAGGGCTCAACACTTCTAATGCTCTGTGTTAGAAAACGTGTGTATTGGCACTGAAGACATAAACACGTGTTCAAACGAGGAGTGGAAGCAACATCTTCTTTAATGCTCTATGTAAGAAAACTTGTGTAGACATGCTGAAGACAAAAACACATGTGTTCAAACGAGGAGAGGAACCAACACCTCTTAATGCTCTTTGTAAGAAAATGTGTGTATCGACGCTGAAGATAAAAACACATGTGTAAACAAGGAGAGGAAGCAACATCTCCCTAAATGCCATGTGTAAGACTGTGTGTGTATGGACGATGAAGAAAAAAACATATGTGATCAAACGAGGACAGGAAGCAACATCTCTCTTAATGCACTTTGTAAGAATACATGTGTACGTGCGATGAATATAAAAACACATGTATTTAAACAAGGAGAGGGCTCAACATTTCTAATGCTCTGTGTTAGAAAACGTGTGTATTGGCACTGAAGACATAAACACGTGTTCTAACGAGGAGTGGAAGCAACATCTTTTTTAATGCTCTATGTAAGAAAACATGTGTATAGATGCTGAAGACAAAAACACATGTGTTCAAACGAGGAGAGGAACCAACACCTCTTAATGCTCTGTGTAAGAAATCGTGTGTATTTACGCTGAAGAGAAAAACACATGTGTTTAAACAAGTGGAGGACTCAACAACTCTCTTCATGCTCTGTGTAAATAAACGTGAGTATTGACGCTGAAGAGAAAAAGACGTGTGCAAACTAGGAGTGGAGGCAACATCACTTTAATGCTCTTTGTAAGTAAATGTGTATGATCACAGACCAGAAAAAAAGTGTGTTCAAACGAGGAGAGAAGGCAACATCTCTCTGATTGCTCTTTGTAAGAAAACATGTGTATTGACATTGAAAATAAAATACATGTGTTCAAACGAGGAGAAGAAGCAACACCTATTTTAGGATCTGTGTAACAAAAGTTGAGTATTAACGCTGAAGGGAAAAGCACACGTGTTAAAAAGAGGAAAGGAAGCATCATCTCACTTAAGGCACTGGGTAGGAAAACGTTTCTGTTGATGTTGAAGAAAAAACACATCTGTTCAAATGATAGTGAAAGCAACATCTCTATAAATGCTCTGTGGAAGGAAACATATGTACTCCTGCTGAAGTGAAAAACACATGTATTCAAATGAAGCCAGGAAAGGGCGAGGTCAGCCATGGTGGCCGTGGCCAGGAAAAGTGGGCGTGGTTTGGTTGGGCGTGGTCAGTTAAAGTAGGTGGGGTCAATCAAAGACACGTGGCATGTTCTGGCAGTGGCCAACGTGGCTGTGGACAGTAAATGTGGGTGAGTTCAGTCAAAGTGGGCGTGGCCAGGCAATCATGGCGTGGCCCAAAAAAGTGTTCGTGGTTCTGTGTGGGCGTGGTCATTCATGTTGGCCGTGGACAAGGAAAGTGGGCGTGGTTTGGTGTGGGCGTGGTCAGTCATAGTGGGTGTTGTCAGTCAAACAAAGTGGCATGTTCTGGCCGTGGCCAACGTGGCCATGGATAGTAAATGTGGGTGAGTTCAGGCAAACGTGGCGTGGCCGATAAAAGTGTTCTTGTTTTTGTGTGGGCATGGTCATTGTTGGTGGCCGTTGCCAGGAATCGTGGGCATGGTTTGGTGTGAGCGTGGTCAGTCAAAGTGGGTGTGGTCAGTCAAAGAAACGTGGCATGTTCTGGCCGTGGCCAATGTGGCCGTGGAAAGTAAATGTGGGTGAGTTCAGGCAAAGTGGTCGTGGCCAGGCAAACGTGGCATTGCCGAGAAAAGTGTTCTTGGTTCTGTGTGGGCGTGGTCATTGATGGTGGCCGTTGACCGGGAAAGTGGGCTTGGTTTGGTGTGGGTGTGGTCAGTCATAGTGGGTTTGTCAGACAAAGAAACGTGGCATGTTCTGGCCGTTGCCAACGTGGCCGGGGAGAGTAAATGTGGGTGAGTTCAGTCAAAGTGGGCGTGGCCAGGCAAACATGGCATGACTGATAAAAGTGTTCTTGGTTCTGTGTGGCATGGTCATTCATGGTGGCCGTGGACAGGGAAAGTGGGAGTGGTTTGGTTGGGCGTGGTCAGTCATAGTGGGTGTTGTCAGTCAATGAAACGTGGCATGTTCTGGCCATGGGGAACGTTGCCGTGGACTGTAAATGTGGGTGAGTTCAGTCAAAGTGTGCGTGGCCAGGCCAAAGGTGTGTGTCCGAGAAAAGTGTTCTTGGTTCTGTGTGGGCGTGGTCATTCAAGGTGAACAGAGAAAGTGGGCGTGGTTTGGTTGGGCATGTTCAGTCCTAATGGGTGTGGTCAGTCAAAGAAATGTGGCATATTCTGGCCGTGGCCAACGTGGCCGTGGACAGTAAATGTGGGTGAGTTCACTCAAAGTGGGCATGACCAGGCAAATGTGGCGTGGCCCATAAAAGTGTTCGTAGTTCTGTGTGGGCGTGGTCATTCAAGGTGGCTGAGGACAGGGAAAGTGGGCGTGGTTTTGTGTGGGCGTGGTCAGTCAAAGTGGGTGTTGTCAGTAAAAGAAACGTGGTATGTTCTGGCCGTGGGGAACGTTGCCGTGGACTGTAAATGTGGGTGAGTTCAGGCAAACGTGGCGTGGCCGATAAAAGTGTTATTGGTTCTGTGTGGGCGTGGTCATTGATGGCGGCCGTGGCCAGAAAATGTGGGCGTGGTTCGGTGTGGGCGTAGACAGTCAAAGGGGTGTGGTCAGTCAAAGAAACGTGGCATGTTCTGGCCGTGGCCAACGTGGCCGTGGACAGAAAATGTGGGTGAGTTCAGTCAATGTTGGCGTAGCAAGGCAATCGTGGTGTGGCCGATAAAATTGTTCGTGGTTCTGTGTGGGTGTGGTCATTCATGGTTGCCGTGGCCAGGGAAAGTGGGCTTTGTTTGGTGTGGGCGTGGTCAGTCATAGTGGGTGTTGTCAGTCAATGAAACGTGGCATGTTCTGGCCATGGCCAACGTGGCCGTGGATAGTAAATGTGGGTGAGTTCAGGCAAACCTGGTGTGGCCGATAAAAGTGTTCTTGGTTCTGTGTGGGCGTGGTCATTGATGGTGGCCGTGGCCAAGAAACGTGGGCTAGTTTTGTTGTGGGCGTGGTCTGTCAAAGTGGGTGTGGTCAGTCAAAGACACGTGGCATGTTCTGGCCGTGGCCAACGTGGCCGTGAACAGTAAATGTGGGTGATTTCAGTCAAAGTACTGTAGGCATGGCCAGGCAAAGGTGGCGTGCCCGAGAAAAGTGTTCTTGGTTCTGTGTGGGCGTCGTCATTGAAGCTGCCCGTGGACAGGGAAAGTGGGCAAGGTATGGTTTGGGCGTGGTCAGTCAAAGTTGCCGTGGCCAATCAAAGTGGACCTGGTCCGACAAAGTGGAGAGAATAGTAACTAACATGTTTCCAAATGCTCTGTGTAAGAAAATGTGTGTATCGACGCTGAAGATAAAAACACGTGTGTAAACAAGTAGAGGAAGCAACATCTCCCTAAATGCTATGTGTAAGAATGTGTGTGTATGGACGATGAAAAAAAAAACATATGTGATCAAACGAGGACAGGAAGCAACATCCCTCTTAATGCTCTTTGTAAGAATACATGAGTAAGTGCGATGAATATGAAAACACATGTATTTAAAAAAGGAGAGGGCTCAACATTTCTAATGCTCTGTGTTACAAAACGTGTGTATGGGCACTGAAGACATAAACACGTGTTCAAACGAGGAGTGGAAGCAACATCTTTTTTCATGCTCTATGTAAGAAAACATGTGTATAGATGCTGAAGACAAAAACACATGTGTTCAAACGAGGAGAGGAACCAACACCGCTTAATGCTCTGTGTAAGAAATCGTGTGCATTTACGCTGAAGAGAAAAACACATGTGTTTAAACGAGTGGAGGACTCAAGAACTCTCTTCATGCTCTGTGTAATTAAACGTGTGTATTGACGCTGAAGAGTAAAAGATGTGTGCAAACTAGGAGTGGAGGCAACATCACTCTTAATGCTCTCTATAAGTAAATGTGTGTATGATCGCAGACCAGAAAAAAAGTGTGTTCAAACGAGGAGAGGAGGCAACATCTCTCTGATTGCTCTTTGTAAGGAAACATGTGTATTGACATTGAAAATAAAATACATGTGTTCAAACGAGGAGAAGAAGCAACACCTCTTTTTAGGATCTGTGAAAGAAAAGTTGTGTATTAACGCTGAATTGAAAAGCACATGTGTTAAAAAGAGGAAAGGAAGCATCATCTCCCTTAAGGCTCTGGGTAGGAAAATGTTTCTATTGATGTAAAAGAAAAAACACATCTGTTCAAACCATAGAGAAAGAAACATCTCTATTAATGCTCTGTGGAAGGAAACATATGTTCTCCCGCAGAAGTGAAAAACACATGAATTCAAATGAAGCCAGGAGAGGGCGAGGTCAGCCATGGTGGCCGTGGCCAGGAAACGTGGGTGTGGTTTAGTGTAGGCGTGGTCAGTCAAAGTAGGTGGGGTCAATCAAACAAACGTGGCATGTTCTGGCCATGGCCAACGTGGCCGTGGACAGTAAATGTGGGTGAGTTCAGTCAAAGTGGGCTTGCCAGGCAAACGTGGCATTGCGGAGAAAAGTGTTCGTGGTTCTGTGTGGGTGTGGACATTGATGGTGGCCGTGGACCGGAAAAGTGGGCGTGGTTTGGTGTGTGCGTAGTCAGTCAAATTATGTGGGGACAATCAAAGAAACGTGGCATGTTCTGGCCGGGGCCAACGTGGCCGTGGACAGTAAATTTGAGTGAGTACAGGCAAATGTGGCGTGGCCGATAAAAGTGTTCTTGGTTCTGTGTGGGCATGGTCATTGATGGTTGCCGTGGGCAGGAAACGTTGGCATTGTTTCGTGTGGGCGTGGTCAGTCAAAGTAGGTGGGGTCAATCAAAGAAACGTGGCATGTTCTGGCCGTTGCCAACGTGGCCCTGGACAGTAAATGTGGGTGAGTTCAGTCAAAGTGGGCGTGGCTATACAAACGTGGCGTGGCCAAGAAAAGTGTTCTTCGCTCTGTGTGGGCATGGTCATTCATGGTGGCCGCGGACAGGGAAAGTGGGCGTGGTTTGGTTGGGCATGTTCAGTCATAGTGCGTGTGGTCAGTCAAAGGAACATGGCATGTTCTGGCCGTGGCAAACGTGGCCTGGACAGTAAATGTGGGTGAGTTCACTCAAAGAGGGCGAGGCCAGGCATACGTGGCGGGGCCGATAAAAGTGTTCTTGGTTCTGTGTGGGAATGGTCATTGATGGTGGCCGTGGCCAGGATACGTGGGCTTGGTTTGTTGTGGGCGTGGTCAGTCAAAGTGGGTGTGGTCACTCAAAGAAACGTGGCATGTTCTTCCCGTGGCCAATGTGGCCGTGGACAGTAAATGTGGGTGAGTTCACTCAAACTAGGCGTGGCCAGGCAAACGTGGCGTGGCCGAGAATAGTGTTCTTGGTTCTGTGTGGGCGTGGTCATTGATGGTGG
>PVIH01026930.1:0-17872 GCA_004025045.1 Sigmodon hispidus | reverse complement strand
GGTATCACCATCCCTGACTTCAAGTTATACTATAGAGCTACAGTAATAAAAACAGCCTGGTACTGGCATAAAAACAGACTTGTGGACCAATGGAATAGAATTGAGGATCCAGACATTAACCCAAAAACCTATGAACACCTGATCTTTGACAAAGAGGCCCAAAACATTCAATGGAAAAAAGATAGTATATTTAACAAATAGTGTTGGCATAGCTGGATGGAAGTGTGTAGAAAAATGGAAATAGATTCGAGCCTGTCACTCTGCACAAAACTCAAATCCAAGTGGATCAAAGACCTCAACATAAACCCAGTCACTTTGAATTTGATAGAAAAGAAAGTGGGAAATACACTTGTACGAATTGGCACAGACGACCACTTCCTAAATATAACACCAGTGGCACAGACACTAAGACCAACAATCAATAAGTGGGATCTCCTGAAGCTAAGAAGCTTCTGTAAAGCTAAGGACACTGTCAATTGGACAAAACAACAGCCCACAGAATGGGAAAAGATTTTCACCAACCCTACAAGTGATAGAGGACTGATCTCTAAGATATGTAAAGAGCTCAAGAATCTAGAGCCCAAAATCTTGAATAACACAATCAAAAAATGGGGTTCGGTTCTAAAAAGGGAATTCTCAGCAGAGAAATTACAAATGGCTGAAAGGCACCTGAAAAAGTGCTCTTCATCTTTAGCCATCAGAGAAATGCAAATCAAAACAACTTTGAGATACCACCTAACACCTGTTAGATTAGCTAAGATAAAAGGCACAGATGACAGCCTATGTTGGAGAGGATGCGGAGCAAGGGGAACACTCCTTCATTGTTGGTGGGAGTGTAAGCTGTTCAGCCACTTTGGAATGCAGTATGGTGGTTTCTCAGAAAATTGAGAATCAATCTCCCTAAGGACCCAGCAATACCACTTCTGGGTATATACCCTAAACAGGCACATTCACACTCCAAAGGTATTAGTTCAACTATGCTCATAGCAGCATTATTTGTAATAGCAAGAACCTGGAAACAACCTAGATGTCCCTGAACTCAAGAATGGATTAACAAACTATGGTACATCTACACAATGGAAAACTACTCAGCAGTAAGAAAAAATGATATCCTAAAATTCACAAGCAAATGGATGGATTTGGAGAATATCCTCCTGAGCGAGGTATCACAAACTCAGGAAGATAAGCAGGGGATGTACTCACTCATTAGTGGTCTCTAAACAGGCAAACAAGAAAAAAGCCAAGCATGCCCAAGCTGCAAACCACAACCACTGAACAGCTTGGGATCAGAAACACCCTGGACTGACCTTTCGGATCCCACTCCACCTATAGGAAGACCTGACTCACTCTTGAGGGAGGGGGGATGAAACTGGATTTGCCAGGAGTAGAGACTGAACTAAGCATTATTGGGTCAGTGGGACCATGGGACTGTCTGCTGCCTGCCCAGGGAGGGGATGGGGAGTTGTGGAGAAGAAAAAATGACCTGATGTGGCGGGAGGGGGAAGGGACCTTGAATAAAGATAGAAAAAGGAATAGAAAAAAATTCAGAGGGAAAGCTGAACACAAAGCAATTTTATGTGTAGCAAACTTATTTGCATTATCACCCTTGATAAGACATGCTTATGATTTTTATTTTCTTTATAGCTATTGTTAACTTATCAGCATTTTAAATTCATTTTACTGTTTTTCTTGATAAATACAAATAAAGAGAAAAAAAAAGAATCATGAGTTAGCTTAAGTGTAAAGAATTAGCAGGATGTATGTCTGAGCCCTAGGTCAATCAGCATAAAATTAATGTAAGTGTCTGTGTGTTTCTGTGGGACTGTGGGTCAGCAGGACTGAACCTCAGGGCTAGGTCAGAAAGGCCAGACCATGAACCAAACACCTTCCTTTCTTTCTTCTTTCTTCTTTCTTTCTTTTACTTCCCATCATCTTTTCTTTCTCCTCCTCTGCTTCTATCCTCTTTTTCTTTCTCCTTTCTTCTCCCCCTCTTTCTCCTCCTTCTTTCCCCTTGTCTTTTCCTTCACCGTCCTCTCCAAACTACAGAGATAGTGCAGGCCAGAAACTTCCTACTATGTGCCTCTCCTCCTACTCCTCTTCATTTTCTTTTTTTGTCTTTTCTCTTTTCTTGTTCTTACTAACAACACAGCCAGCTTGTGTCATACTCCAGAGCTGTGGGACCTGGGAAACTGAGGCAATAAATGAAGCAGACTCAAGTCTCATACAATAGCCAACTTTATTCAGAGGCCCAGACAGCTAATAACTCTCAAGGATAAGAAAGATCCCATAAGAGAAGTTCTCATGAATTTAAGCCATATACAAGCTTCATGTGGCAAAATATGTTTTTCCCCATAGGAACATATCAAGGAGAGTTTAAACATTTAATTGAATAATAGCAGCATTTAATAATGAGTAATCTAAAGTTAGATCATTCCTATCTACTATGCCTCAGAGGAGCACAAAAGACACAATTCCATGTTTGAAATAAATGGAGGTCACAAGACTCTTGGTTTTTTTGTTTGTTTGTTTTGGAGTGTTCTCACAAGCACTCAGAATTCTCACATGACTCCTTTCCTGGATTGTGTTCTAACAAGCTTGGAAAAGGAAAGATCTGCTTTGGAAGCCAACTCAAAAGCAAATGCCATCGAGAGAGCAGTTCATCTAGCTGACAGTAGATTGGCTTCACATACATCATTTTCTTTCTCTTCCAGTGAGGAGAATGGTAGTCCTTAACTCCCAGTCACCACTATACAGTTCTTTGTAAACTGTGATAAGCTTCTTTATCTGTTAATTTGACCAGACATTTTGTGATTACTCAAAGGGAAAGTCTCCCACTACTGCTTTTCCTTTGCATCACAATGTGATTCTGAGATGAAGATTGCTTTGACCCAGAGGACATGAACCTTTCAAACATGGCCTATAGATCTTCTCTGGGGTGAAAACTAGCTAGAACCCATCCTTCACCTTGATATACACCATCAATATATCAGCTACTCCTCTGTTTCCCACTATTAATCTGATGGTCCTCTTTTCTCTAGGACCATTGCACTAATCTATTTGCAGGTGTCTCAGCTTCCACATACTTTAGAGGGCCCTATGGAAAAGACCATACATGTATGACTCTATTTAAAACTTTCCAGTGAAGACTTCACTGAAGTTTAAAATTATTTTAGTTCCAGGACAAAAACACACAGCAGTGTATGTTATCTATTACTCTGTATAGCATCAAACACAAGATTTAGCCCATCCATTCCTGTCCTTGAGAGCTCCTAAAGGTCACAGCCCTTACCTGTCTCACTTCCGAGTCTTGGCACATGGTCTAGCCCCTGGTACATTAGAGGTGCAGAAAGAATGTGGGGAATCCTTTTTGTGGATGTGCTAATTCTCCAAATTGGGATGGAATTTAGAACCACCTGGGAGATGGGAACTCTGGACATGGCTGTGGGGGATTATTTTATTAGTTTAATTAAGGGAGAAAAACTTACTCATTGTGAGTGCCACCATTTTCAAGGCTAAGATCCTAAATAGAAAGCCAGCTGACAACCAGCATTCATCACTCTCTGCTTGCTGACTGTGGGTACAATATGATCAGGTGCATCAAGCTCTAGCTGCTATAACCTCTAGCCAGGATAAACTGTGCCCTGGAATGGTGAACCAAAATAAATATCTCTTTCTTTGAGCAGATTGTTGTAGGTAGAAGTTTCTGGCCTGGCCTGGCCTAGTCATGAGGTCTGTATGGTCCCACATAATTACACAGGCTTATATTAATTACAAGCTAGTTGATTTATAGCTCAGGCATATAACTATTCAACTCTTATACTTTAAGTTAACCCATATTTCTAATTATGTTTAGCCCCATGGCTTAGTGCCATTTTGCTCAGTACAGCATTATCATCCTGCTTCTTCTGCATCTCACTGTCATCTCCTCCTGCTCTACTCTTTCACTTCCCAAAATTCTATATTCTGCTTGCCTCACCTCTACTTACTGCCTAGCTCCTTAACCAATCAGCATTTTATTAAACCATGCGATTTTTTTCTTTCAGTTTGTTTATATGATGAATTACATTTACAGATTTTTGTATGTATGAACCATTCCTGTATCTCTAGGATGAAACCTACTTGGTCATGGTGGAATTTTTAAAATGTGTTCTTGGATTTAGTTTGTCTGTATGTTGTTGGGTATTTGTGCATTAATGTTCATAAGGTAGATTGACCTATCATTCTCTTTCTTTGTTGCACCTTTGTGTGGTTTGAGTATCAGAAAAAAAAAACATAATCTCATAAAAAGAATTTGGCAATGTCCCTTCTGTTTCTATTATGTGGAACAATTTGAAAAGTATTGATATTAGCTCTTCTATAAAATTCTGGTAGAATTCTATGCTTAAGCCATCTGCCCCTGGGATTTTTTGGTTGGAAGACTTTTAACAACTGATTCTATTTCCTTAGTGGTCTACTTAAATTGTTTATCTAGCATTGATCTAATTTTGGTATGTAGTACCTATCAAGAAAATTGTACATTCCTTTCAGATTTTCTAATTTTGTGGAGTACAGGTTTTTGAAGTATGACCTGATGATTCTCTAGATTTCCTCAGTATCTATTGTTATAACCCCCTTTTCATTTCTGATTTTGTTGATTTGGATATTTTATCTCTGCCTTTTGGTTAGTTTAGATAAGGGTTTGTCTATCTTGTTAATTTTTCTTAAAGAATCAACTCTTTGTTTTATTGACTGTTTATAGTGTTCTCTTTGTTTCTATTTTACAGAATTCATTCCTGAGTTTGATTATTTTCTGTTGTCTACTCCTTCTGATGAGTTTGCTTCTTTTTGTTCTAGAGATTTCAGGTGTGCTGTTAAGTCGCTAGCGTGAGATTTATACAAATTCTTTATGTAGGCACTTAGTGCTATGAACTTTCCTCTGAGCACCGCTTTTATTCTGTCCAATAATTTTGAGTATGCTGTGCATTCGTTTTCATTGAATTATATAAAGTCTTTAATTTTTTTCTTTGACACAGTGGTGATTTATTTGAGAGATGTTCAGTTTCCATGAGTTTGTAGGCTTTCTGTAGTTTATACTGTTGTTAAATTCTCATTTTATTCCATGGTGATTCTATAAGATACATGGAGTTATTCCAATTTTTTGTATTTGTTGAAATTTGCTTTGTTACCAAGTACGTAATTACATATTTTAGAGAAGGTTGCATGAGGTGCTGAGAAGAAGGTATATTCTTTTGTGGTTGAATAAAATGTGTAAATATCTGCTAAGTCCATTTGAGTCATAACATTTGTTAGTTCTCTTATTTCTTTGTTAAGTTTCTGTCTGGAAGATCTATCCATTGGTGAAAGTGATATTGATATATGGAGTTTTATGTTGATTTAAGATTTAATAATGTTTCTATTACAAATGTGGATGTTCTTGTATTTGGGGCATATATGTTCAGAAGTGAGAATACATTTTAATAGATTTTTCCTTCAATGAACATGAAATATTCTTCCCTATCTCTTTTGAGGATAAATTCTGTTTTTATATCTATTTTGTTAGCCTGTGTCTTTTTATAGGTGAATTAAGTCTATTGATATTAAGAGATATTAATGACCAGTGATTGTTAATTCCTGTTATTTTTTGGTTTTAGTGGTGGTAGTGTGTTTGTGTGTGTGTGTGTGTGTGTGTGTGTGTGTGTGTGTGTGTGTGTGTTTCTCTTTTTTGGGTTTTGCTGATGTGAGATTATCTAATGCCTATTCTTTTATGGTTAAGTTTCACCTAACTCCCTTGAGTTGGGGTTTTCCTTCTAGCACTTTTGTAAGGCTGTATTTGTGGTTAGGTATGGTTTAAATCTGGTTTTGAAATGAAATATCTTGTTTTCTCTGTCTACAGTGATTAAAAGTTTTTGGGGGGCTGACATCCACGGTCTCAGTGTCTGCAAAATGTTTATTCAGGACTTTCTGGCTTTTTGAGTCTCCACTGAAGAGCCAAGTGCATAGAGAAGAGCAGATACTAAAGGTGTGACCTCTTGGTTATCTTAGATCTGGAAATCACCTCTGGCCTGGGGTGTGGTCACAGGGGTCAGTTTAGTATTGAGGCACGTGCAGGCAGTCACCTTTTCTCTTGTGCCCTTGGATGGAGGACATGACCTGCTGAATGAGGCTTTGTGGAACCAGTCCAGTCTTTCCAGGAACAGCACGACTACATCTTCCCTCTAGTGTTCAGTGAGTGCTTGCCTTTGAACCTTTAATAAATAATCTTTTTTTATCTCTTACTCATGATTATTTTCTCTATACACGTGTAATGCTGATAGGTTTGTCTATATATATTATTTAGCCCTTTTTCTTTGCAGCTCTTTATATATTTTCTTTAGTCTGTATGTTTAGTGTTTTGATTATTATGTAATGAGGGGATTTTCTTTTTGGTTCAGTCTTTTTGGTGTTCTGTAAGCTTCTTGTATCTTCATTGGCATGTCTTTCTTTAGGCTGGTAAAGTTTTCTTTTATGATTTTGTTGAATATATTTTCTGTGCCTTTGAACTGGAATTCTTCTCCTTTTATTATTCCCATTATTCTCAAGTTTGGTCTTTTCATGGTGTCCCAGATTTCCTGGATGTTTTGTGTTAAGAATTTTTTGAATTTAACATTTACTTTGGCTGATGAATCTATTTCCTATATGGAATCTTCAGTGCCTGGGAGTCTCTCTTTCATCTCTTGTATTCTGTTGATGATGCTTGCATCTATAGATCCTATTTACTTCCCCATATTTTTCATTTCCAGAATTTTCTCAGTTTGTGTTTTATTTATTGCATTTTTAAAGTCTTGGATTGTTTTCTTCATCTGTTTGATTTGTTTATTTCTTCATATTTGTTTTTCCTTAAGGGATTTTGGGTGATACATTTTATATTCAATAAAAATAGCCTGAAATATCAGAGGACATAGCCAAGTCATGAAAGTCAGGGAGTGGTGACTCATCCTTTTAATCCCAGTACTTGAGAGGCAGAGATCCTCTGTGAGTTCAAGGTCAAAAAGAATCAGATGGTAATGGCACCCACCTTTAATTCTAGGAATGTTAACTAAGGAAATAAAATAGCCTGGCAGGGAAATAAATATAAGACAGGAGTTCTCCCCTCTGACAGGACCTACCCTGTTCAGTCTGAGGAGTTCACTGAGTGAGAATTGGCTATGGTTTATTCCCTGACTCTCTGATATTTCAGCTTTTCCTCAATATCTGGCTCCAGGTTTTGTTATAATACTAAATAGAATTTTTGGCAATAGGGATTTATAGATTTCTCCCAATGTCCATTCTTTATTTTCTTTAAGAAAATTCTCATTTCCTCTTTAAGGTCCTCAACTATCTTTATAAAGTTATTTTAAGATCATTTTCTTCTGCTTTATCTTTAGTCTTGCTGTTTTAGGAACACTGGGTTCTGGTGGAGCTGTATTACCCTCGATGTCATTGCATGTATTCTTATGCTGCTAATTACCAATCTATGCTTAGGAAAATTATAGGTACAGATAATGATTCTTGTGATATCTCTGTTGAATGTGTCTTTGTTCTTTTATTGTCTGCTTTATTGTCATTTGGCCTGAATGGCCAAGGGTTCTCATGATTGGCTGATTCTCAGGTACCATGGGATTTTCTCAGCTGAAGTTTGTGGGGGGTTGGGTGCATACGTGCAGCCTACTGTCCATTTCTTCTGGCTTGTGTGGGCTTTCCTTTTGCCTATAGAGTCTATTCTTTCTACTAGTGTGGGTTGTTCCTGTGCCAGTGGAGACTGTCCTTCCAGCTGGAGTGGATGGTGCTTACACCTACAGTGGCTGCTGCTGATGTTGCGGTAGACGGCTGGCAAGGGGAGGATGATGGGTCTTTGTGTTTGGTTGATGGAGTGGGTTGTAGAGGTTACAGGGTACAGTGGGTATCAGGAGTGGTATTGCTGTCTGCCTGCAGGTCTCTCCTTTGTTGGCCAGATGCTGGGGACTGCTCCAGAGCAGTGATATCCATTAGAGTTGAAGACATATGTTCTAATGTACAGCTTCAACATAAAAAGATTCAGGCACAGTGCATGCCTATGATCCTAGTTCAGAGAAGGCAGAGACAGGAGAATCTCTAAGGCCTGATAGCAATAAATGTAGCCACATTGGTGACCTCCAGGTTCAGTGACAAATTCTATCTAAAAAAAGGAAGGATCAATTAAGGAAGACATTTAATGTTGAACTGTGGCTTCCACATTTACATGCATACATGTGCACTAACATGCATACACTCAAACATGCAGAAACCCCAAATGTGAACACACACAAGAAATTCTTATGGTTTCTGGGTAAACTAAGAGAGAAGGCACCCATACTGAGATAGACTAAAGGATTTACTGAAAACCAATTTTCTTTGAAGTTTTTTTTAACATAACTTTATTAGCAAAATTTAATTTATAAAGTGATGAGTTTTATTATAAAGTTTCATCTAAGTGCAGCATTATTTTAACCATCTTCACCTTCATTATTCTGTCAAGCCCACTCCTGTGAGTCTTCTTAAGTAGTCCACCTTCTATTTCCATGTTTTATGTATGTGCCTATGTATATATAAAATATAGGTTCTATATATGAAATAAAATAGATATTTGTCTTTCTGTGTCCAGCTTATTTCCTCTAATTTCTGTTCTACCATTTTTCTAAAAATGACATAATTTCATTGCATTATTATAATTTCTGTTGTGCCTGCTGAAGCTATTTAGGTAACTGTAATATTTTAATTTACTCATTGGCAAATTCATACACATATCATAGCTGATCATATTCATTCTCCGTTTCCTTCTCTTAACTCTTCCTTCTCTTTCTAAAACCATACTTCCCAACAATCCCCCTTCTACTTTCCCTTTTTCTTATGACCTAGTGAGTTCAATTGGGGTTGCTTGTGTGAGCATGAGTGGGGAGTTAATTACTGGAACATGGAAATTTACCAGAGGCTACACTACTAAAGAAAACATCTCCTTCTCCCCCAGCAACCATTAACTGTCAGCAGTGCCTCAGGGAGAAGTGGGGCCTCCTGAGTTCCTCTTTTATTTATGACAGAATGTTGACAGCCCCCATCGATAGCCTTTATGCAGAAATCACAGCTGTTGTGTCTTCATGGATGCACTGGCCATGTGATATGCAGAAGACAGCAGCTCATACCATTTCTTTCCATCTTCTGTCTCTTACACTCCTTCTGTCCATCTCCTCTTCTCTGACACTCTCTGGCCTTTAAGGGTGCTAAAGATGTTCCCTTTGGAGCTGAACACTCAACAGTTACTTATTCTCAGCCCCTTTGCCAGTTATGAGTGAGTTTCTGTGTTAGCCACTGCCCAGTAGAAAAAGAAGTTTCTCTAACCGAGGCTGAGAGCAGCACCAGGCTTAAACATATATATCTAGGAGACAGTTTGGTATCATGTTTGTTTAGCAAGGAAATAATAGTAAGCCTCCTGCTATGGTCTATGATTGCCCCAGCGGTAGGCTTTTGACCAAGTTTCACAGTAGTAGGTATAGTCTTACTTTTGTGGAGTGTGCTGTAAATCCAAGTAGAAAGTGGTTAGTTACTTTTATGATACCCATGCCAGTATTTCACCAATGGGTGCATCTTGCATTGAAGGTCAATAGTGTGGTACACAGGATCTATCACTTGGAAAGATCACGGCTGACTGTCTTACCCCAGTGATCTCACAACACTTTCTGGTATGATAGAAACTTACATCAGAAAAAAACACCTTTTCTCTAAATTTCAACTTGTGTGTGTGTGTGTGTGTGTGTGTGTGTGTGTGTGTGTGTGTGTGTGTGAGAGAGAGAGAGAGAGAGAGAGAGAGAGAGAGAGAGAGAGAGAGAGAGAGAGAGAGAGAGAGCTGCAACCAAAGTGTATGGCATCTTCAGCAATAGTGTCTTACTAAATAGCTGTGATAGGCAAACAAGAACAATGACAATAGTCTGCTCTGTTCTGGACCCTCTGGACCCTCTGACCAACAAGTCATAGAGAGGTATCCCATACTTTGTTCTGGAATTTTCTTGAAGAAGCATTATCCATCAACCAGGGTACGTTTACTCAAATTTTCTTTATAATTGATTTATAAAGCATGTTTCTATGTATCTTTTTCATACATCTTTAGTTTCAGTTAACTCTCCTTCAACACCATCTTCTTTCTTTCTTCTCAGCATCAGTCTTTCCAGTCCAGTATCCCCCTTCTAATTTTATATCACCTATATTCAAATAAAACCCCAAACACTAATTAGGTATGATTTATACAAAATAATTCAATGAATGTAAATATCTATATTGATAAATATACATGTGTTTATACATATATGTATATATACATATATATAATATATTCAATAGATCAGCGCGCTATCATGCATTCCTCTCAGAAGGTCCCTCAGTGTCTCATTGCAGGTAGACCCTCCCATTTTAGCATCCAAACAACAATTAAAAGGTTTTATGTTCATGTGGATTATTATCTCTTTCTATATGGAGCCATGAGACAGGTGCTTACTCCAGAATACCTATCTTCTTTCACTCAGGATGGTATTTCTGGACTTATGCATGAGGCTATGTATAGCAGTAATCCTCTCTTTTAATTGCTTTGTGGTATTCATTGTCTCACAGTTTGCTTTTTCAACCATCTGTTGATGAGTGTTTGACTTCTGATATAATAAAAGAAGTAATAGCAGCAATAATTTTAATGCCAAGTCTGTGCCAATTCACTCATTGTACATAACATGTTAACTAGTGTGTAAATAAAATTTATTTTTAATTCATACCAAGTAACTGTAAAAGTTTATGGACTTCAACCAGTTGTTTCAATACATGTTTAATATGTAATGATCAAATTATAGAATCTAGCATACCCATAACCACCAACATTTACCATTTTTTGGAATAATATTATTTAAAGTCCTATTGTCTAGTGATTTCAAAATATACAATGTTGCTAACTATAGTCATCATACTGTGTGATGGAACACCAGAATTCAGTTTCTAACTTCCATTGTATATCCATTTACAAACTGTACCTTCTTCTCTGTCTTCTGACAACCTCCATTCATTCCACTTTCTAACCTCATAGCATCAGCACCCTCCTACCATATCCCTCTGTATAATTTCCATTTTTAGTACTTAACTTATTTTGTATAATGTATTGTCTTCAAGTAAACATTCATTTTTTTTTGTTCCCAGAATGTCAATATCTCCTTATTTTTATCTAGAATCAAATTCAAGTTTCCCTTTTTGGCTTCTCTTGCCTTTTCTGTGGTCTAGATTCTGCCCACCTTACTAGGTTCTTCTCCCACTCACTACTCTCCACCCACAGTGGCTTGCTTCATTTTCTCAAACAGACCAAAACTGCCCAAAAAAGCACCATCACCTCTCAGAGTAACACTGCTGGCTCCAAAACAGCTGAGAGCACCTGGCTCCCTGCCTGGGTTGTGCATTAACCTTCTGTAACCATTAAATCAAATGGGTACTTGAATAGTAATCTCTAGTGAAGCATTTATTTTAATCCCCTAATCACTTCAGCTCAACTTTCCTTCTGGACCTGACATTCTTGGCTCATCTTGATCCTTCATGATTGAAATATCTCAAAGGCCAAAAGGTACAAATGTTTCTAATGATTCTTTCAGCCACATGGCGAATAATTTTTTAATGCTCTGGTGATTATCTCTAGGACAGGCTCTATGTGTAAAACCTAACTAATGTTCAGGTTTTTCTTGGGCTGCAGACTTACTACGAGCTTCCTTGACTACCTGTGGCATTTACTTAGCAATTTTCTGTGCTGCATAATATAGTCCTCAAAATAACACTCCATGAAAGCCATACTATGATATTTTCTGGAAAGAAACAGAATGTCTGCAAGCTATGGTTTACTGGGCTGGGTATCTTTATGTGACAGTATGCTGTTGTTTTTAAATTTTGAAATGATTATCTTAGAAATTCCTAATGTGTCTTCTGGTTTTCAATATTGGCAAGCTAAATTATTTAATTTCCCTCTGTAAACAATGAAACACACAGCATAGTGTCTGGAAACCCACACCTGTTTTAGAGCACAGATTGGCTGAAAGCAATGAGGATGAAAAGCTAACTGCGACAAAAAGGCAAGGAAATCTAAAGACATCAGGACACCTGCCTCCCCCTAGACTTAGGATTAATGTACATGTTTGTGAAGAATAAGTTGTTGTGGTGGATAGTGGTGTCAACTTGATGGATGTTATAACTACTTATGAGATGGAACACACACACACACACATATATATATATATATGATAGGGAGGACTGTCTTGATTGTATTGGTGGGTATGGTAGGAAGAACTGCTTGCTTTGGGTGACATAAGCAGCAGATCCTGGATTAATGATATTAGAATATACCAACTGAATGTATTAGACTTCAGAGAATCTGAAGGATATCAGCATCAAGAAGTATTCTAAATGTCTTTCATATTACATTTCAGCAAAGAATCTGGATACTTCCCCCCATATCCTGAGAAGAGATGAGAGGAAAAGAGGGGAAGAGAAAAGGAAACAAGAGAGGTGGAAAGAGAAAAAAGGGAAAAAATTGGAGATTTTCTGGAGACCTGCTTAGATGTATTTCAGGTCCCTAAAAGGAAGTGTGGAGTCAGCAGGGAGAATGAAGAAACTTACATAACCTGCTGATGAATCAAAATGGCTGCCCAAAAGTTCATTGAAAAAAAAAAGCTGCACTTTTTCTACTCAATAGTTTAGCCACAGACAAGACTGAAAGCAGGCTCAATGATTCAGGGTCAAAAGATGCCATTAACCTTATTACAGCATTTTTCTTGACACAAAAGTGACAAGTTCAGCAAGTATTCTAATGCCCTTTGTTCTCAAATGTTCAGTAACCTGTTGTGGGAATATGTTGTGATACATTATAAATATTTGTTCCTCCTACTGGTTTAATAAAACGCTGATTAGCCAGAAGGCACACAGGACTAAGAAAACTGTGAAGAAGAGTGAGAGAGAAATGCCAGCAGATAGAGATGACAGCAGATAGAGATGCCAGCAGACCCAGAGGAAGGAAGTCAAAATGCTGCTCTGAGTTAAGGTGCCAAGTCATGTGGTTAAACAAGATAAGAATAATTGGTTGAGTTAAGATGAAAGAGATAGCAATATGTCTGAGGACAATCAGCATAAAATTAATATAAGCCTTTGTGTGATTGTCATATGTTTGCATTGAGATATATAACAATGGGAAACTTGTGAAATAGCAATGAGAATACTTTTGTGGTTGCAGAGGTCACCACAACATGGAGACTGTATAGAAGGGTTGAAGCATTGGGAAAGTGAGGGAATTGCTGCCTGAGAGAATGTCTCTCCTTACCGAAGGTCTATTAATGCTTGAGAATGTATGTTTAGACTCTTTCTCTTGGCTAACTTTCTTAAACTCAAACTATTTTGATAAACTGAGTCATATAAGAAACTGTTATATTTTGTAATGATTTACTATAAAAGAATCAAGAAACTTTCCAGTCTCTGTGGACTGTGTTTATAATTTTTAGTACAAACATTTTGTACTAAACAAAATCAAGGTTTCATTTTGATACTAAAAGGAGCTTCAGTTGAGAAATTATTCATTTTAAAGGCTCAAAGTTAACAGTGATAAAGCTATAAAGTCTTTTCCCAAGATCAGACATTTAGACCAAAACCCTCATTCCCTCTGGGGCTTGAAGGAAGTTCTTAATTGCTAAAAGGGAGTCATTCTCCTTATCTCTGGTAAAATGAACTTGTGGCCCTTCCATTAATATATGACTGTGTAGCCTATTAACTAGTCAGGACAATGCTACCCTCTAGGCTCTCTCAGTCTTGCTCACAAGCTATACTACAGCAAGTCCTAGCCTTATAAAAGCTAATGACTTATTTTAAGCTGTTAAGAATAATTAAGACATACAAGTCAGTCATCTTATAAATGGTCATATTTTTATGTGTTCAGAACTATGTTTGTAGTCATACTAAACACTAATGTAATTAATTATAGGAAAAAGCATTTAAAATGCTTAACAGAAAAAAAGTCTTATGACAGAGACCCCCCCCAGCTCCTAGTAGTGACCCAAAAGTTCTCAAAGAAGGTAACAGTGCACCATGATGACTCTACCTGGCTATGGTATTGCTAATGACTGGGCAAGACTTCCTCAACACTGCACTTATTGCCAGGACCTGGCCTGTTGTATTATGGTTTTTTTTTTTTGGGCCTGTGTTGGGTCTGGGAGGTTTGTGTCTGGAGTTTGTAACTTGGTGTGTGTGGCAGTTGTGGTTTGGAACTTGGTTTGCCTCTGTGGCTTTTGTCTCTTAAAGAAATGAAATCACACGCTTATATCTTTTATATTGTTTGGCCCATATCTTAAGTACATTATTAGCTAGTTCTTTTATCTTAATTTAACTCATTTTTATTAATCTTTTTATTATGTGGCCACAGCCCATGGCTCACTTGGTTTTTTTATATGTTGTTTTTTGGGGAATGGATGGCGACTGACCTAACTTTATTTTTTTTTTAATTTGGCTGTCTCTGATTTTTTATTTATTTTTATTGTGTCGTGCATGGGCCAAACAGTTTTTTAATTATATCATACAGAAAACATTTTATCACATTTTTTTGTTTAATTAAAAAGGAAGGTTTTAATTTTTATATAGCAAAATTATAACAGAATAGCTCTCAAGCAGGAATTTTAGTCTCAATATCTAGTTTATTTGTATTTATAAAATTAAAGAGAATATTTTATTATCTACCTTATCATTGTGAGTCTAAAGTTTTATATCTAGTATATTTTTTAAACTAAAAAGAATTATATTTATAATTATTAAACCTTTAACCACATTATAGACTACAGAAGGATATATTATTATGTAAATAAATAGGAAGTGTAAGCAACTTTTAAAGTCTAGAAAATGACAGAGATGACATTTGTCTGCTTGGACAGTCACCTAAAATTTTTTTGTAACATTGGGGCATCTATTTTTAGCCTATATGGCCCAAGTTTCTGTCATATTTTTTAGTGATGTAGGAAATCTGACACAGTCTATCAGTCACTTTTTTGTGTGTCTAGAAGGATATTTGGAATTTTTTTTTTGTAAAGCAGGAACCTGAAGGACTATCTTGACTTGTTTTGTCTACATTTAGAGGTCACTTTTTTATGGAACTTGTATGTCTAGTTTATATAGCATACTATTAAGCAGTCAATATTAGAACAGTTTTTTGTCTAGTGGCTAACTGTTGCCACAAAGTAAATTTTACATGAAGTTTTTTTTAATGTCTATCTTTTTTTTTTTTTAAATATATTGGTGCTGCCAGGAACAGAACTGTCTCACTGTCTAGAAAAGTCTAAGTTTTTAAAATATCTTAAATGTCATATTTTGTATGTCTTTGAAGTGTTTGAAGACTATTTATCTAACTGGAATTTATCTTTGCATATTTATAAAAACCTAATTAATATGACTATAAGTTTGTTTGTCATAGTTGACTATTAATTTGTATTTTTTAATTACACATTACAATTTTAAATGAGTTACATCAGCATCATATTTTAATCAAGAGTAGAAAAATGTATATAGCATAACAAAATTGACCTTACGTTTATATTAATGAACTAAAATCTATTTATTTTTTTAATTATTTTTATATTGTAACCTCCTCTCCCAATTTTTGTAAAGAAATTGACTATGACAATTAACCATTTATAATGAAAACAAACATTAATAAGTAATATTTTTGGGAAATTGGATGAAGCTCTTTTTTTATTATTTTTTGTTGTCAAAGTACGATGACAATCTCATGGGGTTTTGAAGTTGGATCATCTTAACTGTCCTCTTGGAAGTTGAGAATGTTTATTTAGGTGGCCTTGGTAGATGGAACCACATTTGTCTAGAACTAATTTCTACATTTTGATCTTTTGTGGAGACAAAAGCAGAAACTTTTTTTTTAAGTAACATATTTTTATAAACAGATTTTAAAGTTAAGACATCTTTAAAATATAAGTATTGGTTTAACTTAGTAGCCTTAGCAATCAATTGTCTCTCTGTAATTAGTTCATTAAAAGTTAAAAAATTAAAAGAACACACAACAAACATAATCTCGACTCTTTGTTTATTTGTCATTTTTATGTGGCTTTTATTTTTATTTATTTTTAAGGGCTTTTTTATTTTTTTGAAGCCTATGCATATTTCATATACATTGTACTCTGTTTAGAGGTTTTGTGAGTCTAAATCTGTCTTATTGAGAATTTTTAGTCATTTTTTGACTCAAAGAGTTTTTAAAAAGTCGGTGTCACTTTAATTGTTGACTCTGCCCCTTTTTAATATGGCAGAGGAGCCCACTGTTGCTCTGTTGCTGCTGGCAAAGAGTGAATTTAGGAAATGTTGTTACGAGAAAAGCTTTTTAAAACTGTTTTTTTGTTGTTGTTGTTTAGTATAATTAAAAACTTTAAATCAATCACACTTATGTCAATCTTGTCATGAAATGTATGAGTTTAAGTTGTGTGTCATGGACGGGCCATTTTTAAATTCTTGTTTGAACAGCATGCTGTCTCTGTACTATAAGTCAATTTAAATATGCAATTTAGAAAGCCGCTTTTAAGCTTTTTAAACTTTTTTAGGCGTTATTTGGGTGTTTGTGCCCCACGTTGGGCACCATCTGTTGTATTATGCTTTTCCTGGGCCCATGTTGGGTCCGGGAGGTTTGTGCCCGGAGTTTGTAACCTGGTGCGCACAGTGGCTGTGGTTTGGAACTTGGTTTGCACCCGCAAATTTTGTCCTCCAAAGAAATGAAATCACACGCTTATATCTTTTACACTGTTTGGCCCATACCTTAAGCACATTATTAGCTAGCTCTTTTATCTTAATTTAACTCATTTTTATTAATCTTCTCACCATGTGGCCACAGCCTGTGGCTCACCTGTTTCTCCTACATGCTGCTTCTTTGGGGATGGATGGTGACTGACCTAACTCCACCCTCCTTCTACCTGGCTGCCTCTGATTCTCCACCCACTTCTACCGTGCATAGGCCAAACAGTTCTTTAATTACATCATACAGAAAACATTCCACCACACTGGCCCAAACTGTGGACAAGAAAAACACTGAAGAGTTGATTGTCCTATTTTGTTTAGGCAAAGTAAGGCCAGTTTCCTCTTACTCTATGTTCCTTCTCCACAGAAAAGCCTCTCACTTTCTGGACCTGGAGGCCAAAGGCTGATATTGTCCTGGTACATGTGGCACCTGCGCCGTGCCAAACCCCAACCAGCAGGAAAAGACATGGCACCAGGATCCTTCCGTGGCAATTGACCAGGTCCTTTATTTGAAAATCCTTGCAGCAGCCGCTCCCAGCCCGTGCAGCCAGCTTTAAACCCCAGGTTCACCACTCAGCGACTGCCACGTGGGCCTCTACCATAGGGCCACGCATACGGAAGCAAGCGAGTCAGTTCCGCACAAACCATATTTGGAGTTGTTTGTCGGAGGAGCGCTCGCCGTCGGGGTGGCGGAAGGCGGAAGCCAGCACCATCTTTAAGGCGCGCACTCACGCAGCTCCCAACAGTTCCCCCTTTTTGTTTTAATAAAAGACACAGGTAGGGCAGTGGTCCATTCTCTGCTGTGCAACTGGAACGTCATCCGAAGAATATCGTCGAGGCGTCCCCCTAGATACCTCAGGACCCGTCCACATCCTATTTTCGCAGAGGCAGGAGATTCAGGGCAACAACCCACATGCAAATGGACATGCTCCTCTCAAATTCCTAAAAACATAGCTAGGTAATTTGACTGCACTGTTTAGCGTCGCAACCTGCATCTGCACATTATGGGAACTGTTTACTTAACTTTCAGAGTGGCAAGCCACACCTGTAGCGATTGGCCAGCCTCTAAGGCTGTGAAGGC